>JAOTRH010033310.1:0-20850 GCA_034768845.1 Heliamphora exappendiculata
CTTTTTGGTGAGAAAGAGTTTGAGAAAGAAACCAAGGCAAGGATACACGAAGATCCGGATCGGTGCCCACTCGCCGGAATCATCGTGTGCGTCAGGATATACGTGAGAAGACCATTGGGTCGTCTCTGATCGTTGTTCTACATCAAAGAAACTTGAACAAGTTACTTGAAGGTATATTTAATAATAATATATCAGTTTAATGTTATCGTTTTTCATGAAAAACGAACGCGCCATTTTCTACGGTCACGGCGCCAGTTCTTAATTTTTCTTCTGTGTTCCAACAATTAGTAGAGGCCAACCTTATGATTGGGTGAACGGGGTGCCTAACACCTTCCCCGATTCGTACCTTTACCTCCGAATCCTCTTTCTCTGGTTAAACATTTTAAAGATCAGTAGCCATTTTTATTTTTTTTAGTTTTTTTTCAAAAACTAAGTGGCGACTCAATTTTTAATAAAAAGGGGTTTTCAAAATTTGGTTTTCAATGTGTTAAAATATTTTCTAAACATCTTTGAATTCCCTTATTTTTGAAACATTTTTCAAAACCCTCAAAAATCCCAACGCCACCGCCACCCCGCGTGTTTGATTCAATTTTTATGCACCATCTCAATTTCCTAGGATTCAGTTCCCTTCACCAACTTCCTTGCCCCTAGTTCTAAGGCTGCATCAATCTGGCTAGGCAAGTTTCGTACTCAGCCTGATTGTTAGTATCCTCAAAACTCAACTTATAAGCCAACAGGATGTGGGAATCATTGGGGGTGATTAGGAGTATCCCTATCCCATATCAATACTAGTTTGAAGCTCCATCGAAATACAAAGTCCATAACTTTCTTCTCGGTCTTCAACACTTGTCCATCTGGAAACTCAAACTTGGGTTCTTCTTCTCCTTCAATAGGTGGTTGGCCAAAAACTCTGCAACAACTCTCTCTTTCACCAATTTCCTTGTGGCGTGCTGCAAGTCGAATTCAGCTAGCATCTTCAACCAACAGGATAACTTTCCTATTAATACTGACTTGCCAAAGAGGTATTTAAGTGGGTCTATTCTTGATATCTGAACAACTCGGTATGATAGCATGTAATGTCATGGCTTCCTGGATGCCCAAACTAGTGCTCAGCAAGTTTTCTCCAAAGACGTGTATTGACGTTTGCAATCAGTCATCTTCTTGCTTAAGTAATAGACTGCTCTTTCCACCTTAGCTTCATCTTCTTAAGCGAGTAGCATACACCCTATTGTTGAATTAGTTACTGATAGGTATAGTATCAAAGGACTACCAGGTTCTGGTGGTGATAAAATTGGAGAGTTTTATAGATACTGTCATATGATATCAAAAGTGTCTTGACACTCGTGATCCCACTAAAACTTGGTCCCCATCTTCAAAAATTAGAATAGAGGTTCGCAAGTAGTGGTCAACTTAGCGATGAACAAACTGATGAACTGAATCTTTCCAAGGATGCTCCTTACATCCTTCTCGGTCCTCGGGGGAGGCATTTCAAGGATGACATTGATCTTTGACGGATCCACTTCTATGTCATGCTACGTGATCATAAATCTGAGTATCTTCCCTGCTGTAACTACAAAAGCACACTACTGTGGGTTTAAGTGCATCTTATACATCCTTGTTCCCTCGAAGAATTTTCTCAATGCAATAGCGTGCTCTTCTCTAGTCTTGGACTTCACAATCATGTCGTCTACGTACACTTGTACTTCCTTGTGTATCATGTCATGCAGCAACGTGGTTGCATCCATTTGGTAGGTTTCTCCCACACACTTCATCCCAAACGGTATAACCCTATAATAATAGGTTCCCCAAGGTATTGTGAAGGTAGTCTTTTCTCGGTCCTCTGGTGCCATCAAAATCTGGTTGTATCTTGAACATCCATGAAAGACAGAAGTGAATTTTTTGCGGTAGTGTCTACCAACACATCTATGTGGGGAAAAATGAAATCGTCCTTTGGACTAGCCCTGTTAAGATATCTGAAGTCGACACACACTTTGATTCTTTTGACTTTCTTTAGTACTGGAACGATGTTGGCTACCCATTTTGGGTACTCTATGACCATAAGAAATTCAACGTCTATCTATTTGGTGACCTCCTCCTTGATCTTGAGAACTATGTCCGGCCTGATTCTTCTAAGCTTTTGTTTGACGGGTTTGGCATTGGGGTAAAGAGGGATTTGATGTTGTACGATGTCAATATTTATTCCAGGCATATCTTCGTAGGACCATGCAAAAATATTTTTAAATTCTTTTAATAAAGGGTTAATTGCTCACCTTCATCCGGAGAGAGCGTAGAACCAACCTGAATTATTTGTGGATTTTCTTCATTATTAAGATTTATTAAAATAGTTTCTTCCATTGCTGGTTTAGCTCGCATTTTTTCTTCCTTTCCAATTAAAAGTTTTAATTCTTAGGGGATATCCTCCTTGAATTCATTAAAATTTTTAGAATCAACACAAAATATTTGAGACGCAGAGAAGTAAGCAAAAACTAATTTCATTTCATTAACTTCAAAGGGGATTACAACTTTGGATTCAAAGCAAAAGAGGCTCAGGATGTAGACAGTTGCATTCCCCGTACACTTGTCATTACAGACACTGTTCACAGACTCGACAAGAACTGACTCAACAAACTCAGATTTTAACTCGCTTGTTACATCATGCATACAAAAAGTCTTAAAAGACTGACTCTTTTTTCTTCTCAACAACATCCACGACAAGTATGGTGTAATCCGCACGCGCATAGGTTTCCATCATCAACACGTCCTTATCTTTTTCATTTTCTATACGCACTCGGGTTATCTCTTCATCGAAGACAGAACCCAGATCTCCTTCTTCAAAATGATCAGATAACAGGTGGCTAAAAAAGACTTCCAACCCTGGTAACGTTTGGTTAGTCTTCTCCTCTATCCATGGCTCGAAAAACCCACAATAAGGGGAATCATTCCCCTCTTTCATAAAGCGTCCAATCAACGTCGGCTCGTACTTGCCCATTTTTTATCCTTCCATATCTGGCTTATATCCAAGCCCGTAGCCGTGATGATTGTGATACATAAGTATTGGTTCTAAGATCCCTTACAAGTTCTTGCCCAATCGCATTCCTAAAAAATAAGACATCCTTTTCATCGTGGCCACAACTTTTAGGTTCACATAGTTATCTTCTTCATTGATCAAAACTTGCATAGCCTTGGTCTCGTCAAAATCGAACCCATTTAGAAGGAGATCTTCCTCCCTATGTTGGATCTCGAGGAGTGGGGTAATGTCACTAAGCAAGGTCAACAAGCCAATTTCACCCAGAATGGTGACAGTTACTCCTTCATTGATCAGCTTCACTTTTTGGAGCAGGGTTGATAGAACTGATCTAATCGACGAGTCGTGTAACCACGGCCTTCCTAGCAACAGATTAAACGAGGCCGGCACATCGAGAACATGAAATTCGACCTCACTTTCGAGCGGTCCCACTATTACGACAAAATTCACCAACCCAAGACATCTCTTCATGTGTTGTCATACGGCCGTACTCTTTTTGCACTCAGCTTGAAGTTTTGTGTCTTCAATCCCAAACAGTAAGAAGTTCGTAATGGGCATACATTGAAGGCGGAACCATTGTCAACTAAAATGACTGGCACCTACTTTCCTAAACATTTGACAATTAACTGCAATGACTTGTTGTGGGATGGCCCCTCTGTCGAAAAGTCCATGTCACTGAAGGCAATAACATTGGGCTGCTTTTCAGGCATCAACATTCCAACCAACTGGTCGAGGGAGATTTCGATTGGAATGTCTGTATTGTTGAGAGCCTTCAAAACCACTTAGCGGTGGTTATGGGATTCCACGAGTAACCCTCAAATACTCACATTTACTTGCATCTTTCTGAGTTGCTTCAAGACTATATCCTCATCTTCACTATTCTTCTTCTCTACTTGCTTTCTTGAATCTTCTTGACCCCTACTTGGCTACCTCTTCTCTAGCTGTGTGGGCTTAAAATACCTTCCACTTCTCGTCAGATGCTCTACTTGCTCCTCAGGCTCCCACAAGCCTTCAAACTGGTCAGTTACCTCTCGAATTTTTGCCACTAAGTACCCTTCTCCCCGAAAGATCCAGAAATCATCTATGCTTGCCTTTCCTCGACTGTCTTCTTCATTAACCCCTCCAGCTCCCTAGAGATCTTCTTAAAATCCCATTACATTTTGTGTAAACCAATGAGATTCTTTATTGATACCAGTCTCTAACTCAAAGAGTTGTGGCAACGACACCTCACCAAACGAATCTTTGTAGTCATATGGCGAGAGAGGGACCCAAGGTTCCCACAGGCCCACTTCGTCATATGGTTCCTCAATCGGTTGCCATTCTGACATATCCTCTTCTTCATCATATTCTACATCCATAAATTTTTGCTCCACTTCCTCCAATTCCTACAGATGATTCTCTTCTTAGTACAAAATTTCTTCTATGTCAAGAGAGCATAAAATTGGCCCTTCAGGTAGAGGAGTTCTTGGCTTCGGCTCATGAAGAGGAATGATATAAACCGAGGAATATAACATAAAACTCACGATTCCCAGAAGGTTCACATGGGGTAAATCCTTCCATTTTTCTTCCTGCTCTTTCTTCTTCTCGGTTTCCTTACTAGCTGGCATCTTCTCTTCTTGTTCACTCTTGCTATCAACCTTCTTCCCTTCTAATGACTTTTCTATTTCACATACTTCTTTCTTCATCTCTTCTCTAACACTTGGATTGGCTTCTCCATACCAGGCCGCCCCTTTATGCCATGCTGCATCATCACTCAAAACGGTTAGAATATGCCATTCAATGTCTATCCTGGCTTCTTCTAAATCATCTAACTCTTCAAGGCGTGCTAAATCCTACCATAAACATCTGACTTCCTCTTCCTCTTCATCGTTGCTTTCAAAAGGGGAAAGACCTTCTTCCTCATGGATGATGAAGTTAGAGAAGTCTCAAAGCCATCATCTATTAAATCCTCAATAAGGTCGTTGATCAATAACACCTCTCGATCGAACAACAAATCTTTAACGGGTTTCAATTTTGTCACTAAACTATAAATTTTGTAGGATCAAAACTTTTCGTCCCTTCCCCAACGACATTAACATTCAACTAGGCTGCATGATTGGGCAAAGGATTAGTGGTCACATTCGGCTTCTAAAGGGAAGTAGGTGGGGGAATCACCATGTTATCTATTAAATCCTAAATCTCGTGCCAAAGTGTCATGTAGTTGTTGGTTAAATGACTGTGCCCGTGATGAAAGGCACAGTACTGGCTCAGATTGTATCTAGACGGCAAAGGATTTGGTGGCAGGGTCGACTCCAAAGGCTTTAGGAGGCCCCTCTCAATCAGGTGGCTTAAAATAGAAGTTAATAGTACGGTGAGTTGGGTGAAGGCTCGCTTTTGGTTGTGGGGTTGGTTTTGGGTAGATGGATTGGGCTGGCTCGGATTGGGGTTCAACAAGTTCACTTTGTAGTTTTGGGTCACAATGTTAGCCACATTGTTCGGGTTATTGATATAAGGCTTCCTGGCTGCTCTTTGGCTCGATTCTCCATTCTCAATATCTCAAGACTGCAATGCATCCTCTATTCAAACCTCATCAATGGTTGTGTTATCAAATACTTGCGGAATTGTGGCTACAGGTGTTGGACGCAAAATTGCTAAGATTATTATTTTTGTAAATGATTTTCGATAAAAATTAACTAGACGGGCAATCACTTAAATGGGCTCTAGATAAAACTTTGGATGCCGAACGATCAAAATAAAAACCCGTGCAACCACAGTTAATTTAGAAAAATACCATTTGTCGGTTGATTCTCCAACTGTAATTTTGATTATGAGTTAAAGCTCCCATCAGATCTTCTACTGTATTCTATTATGCGATTCTCGAATGTAGTGTGGGCAACCATCCTTCGAGAACTTGTACCAGCAGAACCTGGTCAGCTTTAGTCTTAAAGATAATTTATGAATTTCGTTCAGCCTACCCTCATATTTATAGGACTACAGTAGGAACCTGTGGAGTAATTATGACAAAGACTTCTAATATAACCCAGATACGTATCCAGCGGTTTTCGCAACTAAGAAAACCTCTTAGCGGATCTGTAATTATGAAAACCTTGCAGTGGTTTCTGCAATTTCTATAAAATACTAAACTACAGTTCACAGCACTAAAGAACTATAATTGCACTATAAGCCATAATCTCAAGACCTTATTGCATTGAGCTACTGTTATTAAATACTTAACTCATCTCCCATGTGACGTCCCATCCTTCGGGCACGTCGAACCATACATAAATATAAATAAAGGGATATTCTAGCCGTTCATTCAAATTTACATACGCTAATTATTACATCATAAAAGAGTTTTGAACTATTTAAAAGTATATAACTATTACAGTTTTATCAAGAA
Organism: Heliamphora exappendiculata; assembly: GCA_034768845.1. Lineage (NCBI taxonomy): Eukaryota > Viridiplantae > Streptophyta > Magnoliopsida > Ericales > Sarraceniaceae > Heliamphora > Heliamphora exappendiculata. The sequence continues at coordinate 6,405 of JAOTRH010033310.1, forward strand.
ATTTCAAAAATTACACTAAGCACAAGAAAACTGAATATAAGAACAAAAGTAGATGTCTTGACTTCTCAGAATGCATCAGCGAAATTCACATGCTCTTGGAACTCACTCTGTTCTTCAAACTCTTCTTCTCCCTCTGGGATGACTTCCTCTAAGAACTCGTCCTCTCTTGTGGCACGAATGCCATGAGCCAAGGCCTAGAAGCAAAACACTATAATGTTCTAACTAATCTCATGACACAAAATTCACCACAACACATACTATATAACACCAGTACAGTTTATAGTCAAGGAGATAGATAATTTTATGACAAAATAGCATATAAGTCAATAAACATATACACATGAGATGCCGTGTATGAAATGCAGATGCCCATCCCAACATGAGCCCAGATTATAACAGGAATTCCACACCGAGAATCACCAGAGTAGACTTGATGGGACTCAGATCACCAAACCTTTTCTCGCCTCGTTGCGAATAGTAACCACTTCACTGAGCATCATGCCACAGCTGTTTTACTCAATGACAACATCGTGGGGTGGCCAATAACATCCTTATTCCAAATCCTAGCAAAAAATTATATTTGCACAAAACCCATATTTAGAACAAGAATGCTCATTTGGCATCAACCCAAAGTCTAAATCATCAAACCAGAATGGTAGCGAAAAACCCATGGTGCCCAACAATATCCATAAATCATTTCAAACACCGGGGATGCACCCAGGGTGTACAAGTGTACAAGCCACAATCATTTTAAACACCGGGGATGCAGCCAGGGTGTATAAACCAAAATATTTTCAAAAATGGCAACCAAGGATGCCCTAAACTTAGAATCAAGAACGACGATCTCAACACAGCCCATCCCAACAATGGTTTGCACAGATGGACTCTAACATGCCAGGTTGCAAATGACAATGCTCATGATGTATTCCATCGATCCCAAGTGCAACAATTTATAGCATGGCATCATCATGGCAAGATTCATGGTACAACGCGCAAAGTATAAGGTACAAGTATGTGAAGCACAAGCTACAATTCTAAAGACATGATTCAAATATGATAGCATGGGTTCTAAATCATCATACATTCACTTAGAAACATTAATCGACTAATTCAAATCAATCATCATACAAAAACTCGGATCTCATAGGGATGGGTACTCAAATATACTCTTAACAAATTTTAAGGCCAAAAGTCATGTATTAAATTAAAAGGGCCGATAAGGTTTTTGGGTATCTAGACATGGAATCAAGCTATACTTTTAATACAGAATTTAGATAAAAATATTTTTTACAACTCTCATGTTTAACACCAAGGCCAAAACCTAAGGCAAAAGGGTGAACAAAACATTCTAAGGAAAAACGGTTCAGCCCCCTTCTTAAGATTTTACCAAAAACATGCTTCTATTGGTCTCAGTTTTGCGGTATCATATCAAGTCCAAATGAGCCTATTTTTTAGTATGTTCTATTTCAATAAGTTCTCTACAAGTTTCATGTTTAGAGCTATGGGTAGTTGTTTAGAACAAGTTATACTTTTTGGCCATTTTACAAAATAGGTTCTATCAGCCACCAAAACTCAGCAGAGCCAGTTTTTAATAGAGGGTTTGAAATGATTTTAGGGTATCATCCCAAGGCTTTAAGGTCTGATTTTTGGGTAAGAAGTACTTCAATATGTTAGCTACAATATTCATGTACACCACTGTTGGAATAGGTCACCAAAAATAGGGATTTTGAGCTATATAAAAATATGTAACAGAATGTTCCTTGGGGACTGAAACTCAATAGTGACTTTCAAATGGGTTTTGACCTATCAAGGCTCAATATTTTGTTCTCATTTTTTGTACGTAGATCGATGTACATGTTATCTACAACTTTTATATTTTGATGGAAGTTCGGGTCTTATTTTAAAATACGGTTTCTATGTCGGTAGTGTTGACTGGTCAGAAAATGACACACTTTGGTAAAATTGCAATATCTTGAGTTCTAGTTATGAAAATGAGTTGAAACCAACTTTGGATGAAAGATAACACAAAAATATAAATCTGAACATAAAGAAGATGCTTAGATAAATTTTTTACATTGAGTTATGGCGTTTCAAATCTTAGAGCAGAAAGATCAAAGTTATCAAAAATTAAGCCTCTTAGGGTTCAAGTCTTCTACTTAAGTCATGTCAAGTTCTTGTTCCATTTATTTGCATGCTTGTGTTTTAGACGTTAATATCAAGGCTCCAGCACACTTAGAGGTCATCAAACTCAAGGATAACAACACACAACAACATCTCATATCATTCATAAACATAGCAGCCCCTAATTTTCAATTGTGACGCCATTTTCGGTTTGATTTCGGTTCTTGGTTCTTGGAGTGTTTAAAGGGATGTGTTGGGAGATATTTTGAGGGATCTTAGACACAAGGTTTATAGGTTTTACTTACTTGTTTTGAGAGATCAAAGAAGGGTGGAGGGTTGATTTGGATTTAGCTTTCGAAAATCTCCTCGATTTCTTTCTTTTCGTTTCTTTTTCTTCCTCAAACTCACCTTAACTCTCAAGATCAAAGTGTTTCTGGTTCCTCCCCCTTTCTTAGCCAAAAAATAACATATGGAGAAGACGGTGTTTGGCTCTCTTTATATAGGCAAGGCTAGGGGACATGTGGGAAACAAAAAGTACCAAAAAGGGTCATTTTTCTTCATTTTCATAAATGTGACTTGAGTTTGATTTGAGTTGATTTAATTTTTTTATGCACTAAATTCAGATACGGGGAAGATAAATGTAGCTAGGGTTCAGTTTGGGGGACAAAAATTTGATCCCCCATCAATCAAGGGATTTTTCTCGATTTTCGTGCCCCTATTGTGTAAAAAAATGCATTAAAAGTTAATTTGATATATTTTTTGGTGTCTTTTTTTATTGAGACTTATTATTTTAATATTTTTATGAAAAATATAGTATGTCCATGTATTATCATTGTTTCCATAGTAATTGATTAAATAGATGTAGTCTTTTAAATCAAATTAAGTTATTTTGACAATATATGATTTTTTGACTTATTTTATTGTGTATGAATTTTAATAATGATTTATTTACTTTTGTTGACCTATAACACTATATTATTATATATATTACTTATTCAACAAGTATTGGATCATCATAATGCTTAATTTAATACATTGCTCATTATTTTAAGCTAAAAAGAAAGCAAAATATCACTTTTTGGTAGACTTCCCAAGGTGATCGGCCACTAAGGGGCATTTTTATCATTTTTTATGTTATTTTGTCCTTTGTTACTTAATTGTACTTAAATTATTGATTTAGGGTATCCTTGTGTCAAAATTTAAATTTTTAAGACTTTTTACTGTACTATGGGCAAAACGGTTATTTACCCTATTTATGAGGATTTTTGATTTTTAACTCATTATTTCATGATATTTAGTTCATTTAGAATGTTGGGAGACTCTCTGGGTGTTAAGGTTTTGTTGCCTGAGTTTTAGACCTTGTTGGGTTTTTCGGACCGAACTTAGGGTTTGCGATTCGAGTTAGGGTTCTGAACTTCTTCTGTGTTCTATGGTCTCGTGGACTATCCGTCACTAACACTTAGGGTTTGGGCTGGTTCTTTACAAGGGTCGTTATCAACCGGGTTGTTGCAACTAGGTTTTGTACCGGGTCGTTACATCCCTACCTCAAGATTCTCGATACCCGCCAATTAAATTTAATTATTGACAATTTAATTTAATCAACATCTTAAAATTTCTTAAGCCTTTCTGCTTAACTTATTTGACTGCTGAATAATCAAATCCACCTGTAGGGTTTGGCCTGGTCAAAACTTATAAGCTTCCTTAAGGGAGTATCGTCAATTTCCATCATTCAAGACGTGAATTTCGTTAATAATTAATATTCACTATATAAATAATACCGCTATCCAACTTACCAAAAATATAGACCCATATAAGATTGCACTTGCAATGAATCAAAACAACGAATATTAGATATACACAAATTAATAATTATTTCAGAATTAAGAGCATAAGTACTCTCATAATAACCTTAACGTGTGAATTAATTTATGCAGTCAGTATAAAATTAAATACCCTAATGTGTCCCGTTTAATACACACAAAGTGTACTAGCACAGAGAGTCAAAATAATAGATGATGCTATTATATGTTCCCCATAACCAAGGCAAGCCTACTAAAATTTTGTGCTATAGTCATACCAATGGTATGTTCATTTTCATCTAAACTGTGAACATAAAACTTATATTCTACAAGAATCTAAAATATGATCTTCTATGTGTAAGCCGTACTCTACACTTCAAATTAAATATTGTACAGAATAAAGGTCATCCATGCATAACATTAAAAAAATGATATTGCATACATTATTCATTAAGATTCTCATAAAATAAAAAAATTAGTTTAATTAAAATAAAATTAAATACTAAAAACATGATTTTCAGTATACATCCTTAATAGCAAGTTCTTCACCACCATTCTCACTTGTTCTTTTTTTTCAGCGGGCCAGTTTGTTATTTTAGCTGCCTTGGCTCTTCAATGGGTCAGAAACTCGACAAAAGACTCTTTGGCCTCCTGCCTAGTTATTTCAAGTTCCCAGGTAGTAACATCATGCTGGATGTTATAGTTATAGTGGTTGACAAATGCAGTAGCAATGTCCTCCCAGGTTTTCATCTTCGCAGCATCTAGAGATAGAAACCACTTTTGAGTTGCTCATAACCAAGACCGCTGGAAGAGCTGAGCCTTCAACTGATTACTGATCCCATCAGTGACAGGGTTCCTACTGTTATGGTTGGTATATTAAAAATCATGTTTTTAGTATTTAATTTTATTTTTAATAAAATTAATTTTTCTATTTTATTAGAATCTTTATGAGCAATGTATGTATATCATTTCTTTGATATGTCTGATATTCTGTATAGCATTTAATCTGGTGTGTAGAGTACGACTTAAACATAGAAGATCAGATTTTAGGTTCTTGCAGAATATAAGTTTTATGTTCACAATTTAGATGCAAATGATAAATCTGAATTTTTAATGATCCAATCAACTAAGGCTTCTATCCAGTCGACTGAATGGACTACCAAAAATAAATTTTCAGATCTAAAACTAGTCAGTCGACCGAACCTTCATGTTCAGTCAACCGAAGTGAAGTTCAGTCGACCGAATGAGTCTCTTAGTTGACCGAACAGCTTAAAATTTGAATTTTTTTGAAAACGGCTAGTTTGACACTTCTATATTTAGCCCAACAGCTAGTTAGTTTTTGGAGCCTATAAATAGTGGCTTTGCGCCATTGTTTCAATCATCTAAAGCCTCTCAAACATCTCTCATTCTTTTACTCTCTTGTGCTTCAAAATCTTGAGTCTTTCATAAATATTTTTGAGAGAAAAATTCTTTAAAATTCTCTTTGAGCTTCATAGTCATATTCTGTTGACAAGTGAGTTAAAGCGTTCATTGTTTGTACTTATTTGCTCATGCAAGGAGCATTCTTTTGTACACTTTCATATCGCTGTTGTTGATCTGTATTTGAGAAAGGTGTTTCTCAAAAGAGCTTAATCTGCCTACAAGGATTGAATTAACTTGAGCTGGGTACATTCTCAAGAGAGGCTACTCCGCCTAGACTAAGGAGAGAGGCCCCTCCGCTTATTGAAGGAGAGATAAAAATCCTCATAGCGGTTGGCTTGAGGCAAGGACGTAGGCCGTTGCGCCGAACCTTGAAAAAATCGTGGTGTGCCTCCTCTTGCTTACTTATTCCTTTGTTTATTTTATTGTTGATTCTCTTTGCATCACACATGTTTACACCTTAATTTTCTATCAAAAAATTAATTTACTTGCAAATTAATATTGAAAGATATAAAACAAGAAAAGTGTTCTTATCATTTGAATCTTTTATTTCTCACATCTTTTAAATCATAAAATAAAAAGTGTTCAAATTCTTTCTTTTTATATTGTAAGAAATATCATCAAATTAAAATATTCTTGTATCTTAATATTTGAAAAGTGTTAAACTTGAAAGTTATTCTTTTATTGTCAAGTATTGAATCTTGCTAACAAAAATATTGCAAATAAAAATTGAAGCAAATTTGCATTATTATCTTCAAACTAAAAGACTTTAAAAGTTAGCATCTTCATTTGTGCTTAACCTTTGGACTTATTATTCGTTTCAAATATACTTGTATTTTAATTAACCAGAAGTTTTAAATATTGTCTATACTTGTATTTAAATATTTTATCACATGGTTTTACTTATAAGTTTAATACAAATTGACTTGTGATTTAAATAAGTAATATTTTTGTGAACTAAAGATCATACATTTGTATTTGATTAGTTAATCTATGTTTTTAAAATATTCAATCCACCCCCCTCTTGAGATTGTACACGTAATATCAATTGGTATCAGAGCCTAGCACATTATTCTTAACAAGTTTTTGTGAAAAAGATCTATAGCAGGCGTTGGTGTATCCCTTTTCGGAGAAGTTTAGTCCTCCACATAGCCTCCAATCTTCAGTGGTGTTAACTACACATTTTGGAAGCAAAGAATGAGAATATTCATTCAAACCATGATTGGAGAGCATGGAGGGTAATCGTACAAGGTAACTTCACTCATACTAAGACTGTAGAAGGTAAAGAGGTTCCTAAATTAGAAAAAAAATGAATGAAAATGATATAAAACAATTACAAATAAACTCTAGTGCCATGAATATCACGCTCCAACATCAAGGTCACGCGAAAGCCCGCCAAAAGATAGTTTTAGAAAATAAGATTTGCAGTTGGAAAACTCTCAACTCAAAAATATACATCATTTAGATAAAATCCCCATGGTTCAACTCTCATAAACTAAAAACATGCATCTCATATATAAATAAGCATATCGCCCAAAGGCGTACAAAACCAGCCATCACAGGCGTTACATGTAAAAGTACATGTACAAACAAAATAAAAAACTACAGCAAGTCCTCCATTACCTCTGCTACTAGGTCAACTCTACATGCTCACCTGAAAAGGTTTTACAGCAAAAATTCCACACCGTGAGCCAAATCCCAATAGGAAAAGACAATAAAGCTGTAAAGCAGGATATGCAATTCTAAGCATACGGGCTCAACCACTGGAGCCAAAAAAGTTTTTCATCTCAAAACCACAAGTTTTCATCCTTCAAACTATGCATATTATCCTAACAGATATCATGCCACAGTTAAAAAAAAGCAGTAATAAAATAGTAATCTCCACTCATGTCACACAGCTAAGGAGAAAGATGTAAATGAAATCCTATGTACTGACTCTGTCACACAGACAAAGGTAACAATTATAGACTCCTGCCCATTACCCTAGACCCAAATCACACAAACTGGCTTGGTAATGACAAGTTTTATAAGGAGTTACAACAATAACGCCATTAGCGGAGGCAACCGACTCAATTTACGGGCATTAACCCGAGGGTCCAGAGCACCCACACGTCGCCATTCACGGAGGCAACCAACTCAATTTACGAGAATTAACCCGAAGGTACAGAGCACATATGCTGCACACGTTTCTGGACTTTCACCGAAAAGCACTACAAAATGATCCAATCCATCAACCATGGAGATCAAAAATCATTTCCAACAAAATGTTTAAGAGTTGAGACTCAACCCCGCGGGTTAGCTCTAAACCTCCGAAAAGCACGTTTTTCACCATTTTCACAAAACACCTCGTTTTGAAACCTCCTTTCGAAAACTACAGCTATCAACATACCCATATCATGAAATAAACCGAGAAAGGAGTAAAAATCCACTTTTATCCAAAAACCAAGGTTTAAACTTGAAAACAGCATTTGATGTATTTTTTACCCAGTGAAAACACGTATAATTACACAAATTACCCTTATACAGCAGTTGGGTCTAGAATCCTACCTCGAAGAGTTAAGAACTTGACGTCTCAAAACTGAACTGTGTCAGAATGAGAATTCGTCCAGATGAATACGAAGCCCTCGGTCCCGATAGCAAGGATCCATAAAGAATCGGACTCAAAATCAAGCCCTGGGCCCTCAAAGCTAGAGACAAGGCAGAGAAAAGGGGTTTCTTAGCCTGGAAGAAAGAGAATATCAAAATATCTCAGCCCTTGGAACCTTTATAAACACGCCGAAAACATTCTGTCCAATCGACCGAACCCTTGAGTTCGGTCGACTAAACCCAAAAATTTTTGTTCAGTCGACTGAACCAAGCCCTTTAGTCAATCGAACCCCCGGAACAGTGTGATTTTTGATGTTTTCAAGGAAAAAGCAAGTTTCTAAGGTCCAAATAAGCCTCTACAAAATCCCAAAAAAGCGTGTAATACATTTATACACACTGCTCTATTACTTTAAAGCATAAACTATGCATCGATGCTATTCATATACCGAATCAAACACATGAGATATGTAAATCACCTAAAAGATAAGGGTCAGGGTCTCACAACTCTCCCCCCTTAAGGAATTTTGCCCTCAAAATTCGCAACAAGGTCACGAGGTAAACAGGTCTGGGTATCTAGCACGCATCCCAAACTTAAGCTCCTAGGTCGCTTCTTCAACCCCACGATGAAGCCAAAAAACCTTAACATAAGCAATTGTTCTGCCCCGTAACACCTGCTCCTTTGTATCAAGAATCTGCACTAGACGTTCCTCATAGGTGACCTCCTCATCAACCTATAGCTCAGCCCAATCTAACACATGCGAAGAATCAGGCTCGTACCTCCGAAGCATAGAAACGTGGAACACGTTATGCACAAATACTAACTGAGGTGGCAACTCCAAACGGTAAGCAACCTCTCCAACTCTATCAAGAATCTCAAAAGGTCCAATGAAACGCGGTGATAGCTTCCCCCTACGACCAAATCTCATTAAACCTCTACGTGGTGAGACCTTCAGGAACACATGATCTCCTACGACAAACTCCAAAGGTTGCCTCCTCTGATCTACATAACTCTTCTAGCGGCTCTGCGTTGTCACGAGGTGCTGGCGAATCACTATAACCTTCTCCGTCGTCTTTTGTACCATATCAGGTCCAATGACTGTGGTCTCTCCCATATCTGCCCAACACACAGGTGATCTACACGGTTTATCATACAAAGCCTCATACGGTGTCATCCCAATATTGGGCTGATAGCTGTTGTTGTATGCAAACTCTGCCAACGGTAGATGATCCTCCCACGAACCTTTGAAATTAAGGACACAAGCCCTCAGCATATCCTCTAGAATCTGTATAGTCCTCTCTGACTGGCCATCCGTCTGGGGGTGAAAAGCCGTACTAAACATCAAGTTCGTTCCCAAGGCCTCCTGTAGATTCTGCCAAAAATGCGATGTGAAGTGCGGGTCTCTATTTGAAACAATGAACACTAGCACTCCATGTAACCGGACTATCTCTCGGACATACAACTGACTCAATCTCTCCACTGAATCCTTCACTCGAATGGGGAGAAAGTGTGCAGACTTCGTCTACCTATCAACCATAACCCATACGACGTCGTGTCCCCTAGGTGACCGAGGAAGTCCTAACACAAAGTCCACCGTGACATGCTCCCACTTCAACTCTGATATATGCAAGGACTGTAGCAATCCTACAGGCCTCTGGTGTTCTGCCTTCACCTTCTGGCAGGTAAAGCACCGAGAAATAAATTGGATCACACCTCTCTTCTTACCCACCCAACAAAATTGACGACGTAGGTCATGGTACATCTTCGTGCCTCCAGGATGCACGACAAGACGAGAAGGATGACACTCATGTAATAACTCAGTTCAGCATAACTCAGGCACAAACAACCTCCCGGCTAACCTTAGACTCTGAGCTGAACCCACAATCCCTCATGCTGTATCCTCGCCACTAGCAACACGATCTCGTATCATCTGAGCCTTATGGTACGTCTGTTGGACCTCTAGCACACGTGCTATCAAAGCAGGTCGTGAAACTATAGAGAATAAAGTAGCACCTGTCGCGGTCTCTCTGAGGCAAAGATCAAACTCCCCAATCACTCCAAGCATGCCCCACTCACGTATAGCCATAGAAGCTAATGATCCATGAGACCTCCTGCTGAGAGCGTCAGCCACCACATTGGCTCTCCCAGGATGATACTATAAATCAAAATCATGATCCTCTAACAACTCCATCCATCGTCGCTAGCGCAAGTTCAGGTCCTTCTGCAAAAACAAGTATATCAAACACTTGTGATCGGAGAATACCTCGAAATGCTCACCATAAAGATAGTGACGCCATGTCTTCAAAGCAAAGACCACGACTGCCAACTCCAAGTCGTGTGTAGGATAGTTCCTCTCATGCGTCTTCAGCTGCCGAGAACCATAGGCTACAACCATCCCTCTCTGCATCAACACGCAGCCAATACCATTATGTGAAGCATCACAGTACATAGTATAACCCAAGCCTCGCTCTTGGATAATCAATACTGGCGCGCTAGTCAAACTCGTCTTCAGCTCCTGAAATGCTAACTCACAAGACTCACTCCAATCAAACATAACTCCCTTCTGCATCAAACGCGTCATCGGTGCTGCAAGTCTCGCAAAGTCCTTCACAAATAGCCGATAGTAGCCTGCTAAACCCAGAAAACTACGAATCTCAAATACGCTTTTCGGTTGCTCCTAACCGATCACGGCATCAGTCTTTGACGAATCCACAGCTACTCCGTTTGTTTACACTACGTGTCCCAAAAATCTCACCTCCAACATCCAAAAGTCGCACTTCTCAGACTTCGCATACAAGCGATGTTCTCTCAAAAGCTACAGAACGGTACGCAGATGATTCTCGTGTGCCTCCCTAGAGGGTGAATATATCAAAATATCATCCACAAACACCACTACAAAACTGTCTAGATAAGGATGGAAGATCCGGTTCATCAAACCCATGAACGTAGCTGGTGCATTCGTCAGACTGAATGGCATAACCAGAAACTCGTAGTGACCATAGCGAGTCGAGAAAGCAGTATTCGCTTTGTCCTCGTCCCTGATCCTTAGCAGGTGGTATCCTAATCTCAAGTCTATCTTCGAGAAGCAGCTCGAACAAATCATCTATCCTCGGCATCGGATATTTGTTCTTCACTGTCACCTGATTCATCTTTTGGTAGTCGATACACAAACGCAACGATCCATCATTCTTCTTAGCAAAAAGAGCAGGCGCTCCCCACGGCGAAGTGCTCGACCGTATAAACCCCCTATCAAGTAACTCCTGCAACTACAGCTTGAGTTCACGCAACTCAGCGGGTGTAAAACGATAGGACAGCATAGATATGGGAGCAGTTTTGGGGACTAGATCAATAGAGAACTCTACCTCGCAGCTCGGCAACAACTCAAATAGATCATCAGAAAAGACATCAGGATAGTCGCACACCACTGGAGGTAACTCTCCTCGAACCCCAACCTCCTCATCTAACATGAGAGCTACAAAGAGGAAACCCAGGTTACCCTGGTTCCGCACAGCACTGGACAAAGACATCAAACCCTCATCCCGATTTCCCATAAAACATAAACAATCTCCCGTCGGTATGCAAATCGTTACCCTTCGTCAATCGCAATCGATAAAGGCACAATAAGTGATCAGCCAATCCATCCCTAGGATGACATCGAACGCTGTCATGTCTAGAATGATAAGGTCAAACTCTAAACAACGATTGGAAACTTCCAATACACAGGATCTACAGACAAGAATCAACGTCACACTCCCACTGACTGGGGTCTCTACACACAAGGTACTACCCAACCAGTCCATTTGTATCCCCAATGCAGAAGAAAAAGTAGAAGATATAAACGAATGTGATGCTCCAATGTCGACAAGAATACTGGCCCATGATCTGACGACTAGAAGAGTACCTCTTATCACGGAGGTGGTAGCAGTAGTATCGGGTACGATCGGTGCTCTGAATGAACTAGACTCTGCAAGAACATAAGCTCTGGCGAGTCCACTGTGGCCCTGAACTATGGACTGTCAGCCCGACTGTACTGAAGCTCCTCCCTCTGCAAATCTGGATAGCTGACATTCGTGGATAGGTGGAGTAACAGGTGCTCCAGCTGTACTCTGCGTGCTCCCTCCTCTAGGGCAGTCCCTCCAGATGTGCCCAAACTGGCCGCACTCAAAACATATCACTGGCTCCCTCTCCCACGTCTGTGACTGCGACTGTGCCTGAACAGGTGCTGGACTCTAGCACTCTACCGCACAATGCCCTGGTCGTCTGCATCTATAGCAAACAAGCTCTTTCTTATCAGATCATCCCGTTGAGGCTACAGGAGTCGTGGATGCAAAAGAATGTAGCTGATACGGCCCCACTAGATAGGAACTTAGACTAGATGTCCGTCGAGGCTTGTTCTCCTTGTGCCCCTGATCCTGTGTGCGGCCCTCCTGGCTGTCTCTGTCTCGGTGTATCTCATTCAGAGTAACCTCCGCCTTCATGGCGGTCTCCACTAACTCTGTAAAAACCTGCAGCCTGAGTGCGAACACTTTATCTCAGATAGCGGGTCTCAAACCCCTCTCAAATCGCTTCGCACGGAACTCATCAGTAGGTATAATCTCCAGTGCAAATCTGGATAAGCTAGTAAACTCAGTTTCATACTCAACCACAGACATCGACCCCTGAGTCAAGAAGAGGAAATCCTCTTTATAACGATCCCTCAAAGTCGCAGGAAAGTATTTCTCCAGAAATACCTTCGTGAATGCCTCACAGGTGCCCCCAACAGTAGTCTTGGCGAACTTCCACCACATATGAGCAGTCCCTCTTAGTTGGAAGATAGAAAATGAAACCCGCAGATCATCCGCCTCTATCTGTAGAGTATCAAGGATCCTGGTAACCAGCTCCAGCCACTCAATGGCCACCGTGGGGTTGGGATCCCCAAAAAAGGTAGGAGGGTCCAGACGGTGAAACTCACGCATCACGACCGTCACCCTCGACTCAGGTATGGTCTCTCTCCCCTAGAGGCCTTAGCCAATTACCGGATGGAGCCAACCATCTCACGCAACAGATCTCCATCAGCAGGTCCTTGGGGTGCATTAGCATCCCCAATATTTGGGACTGGGACGTCCCTTCGGCCAGGACCACGGCCACGGCCATGACCTCGGTCTTATCCTCCCCGCGTGGACATAACTCTATACGAAAGCATCATTATAGGATAAGCATCCATACAACATGTTACTGCTAACATAAAAGACAGATAAGCATGCTAACATATAGCCACTTAATATCATGTCATCACATCTCACATACCGAGAAGAACCAACAAGAAGGACTCGTCCATCTGGATAACCCACTTAGATTCTTCGCTAGAAATCACGTCTCTGAAATGCGTCTCTAACATAGCTCCCAAGTTCGTCAATCCAAACGCCCAAAGGCATGACTAATCAATCCTAAGGTTCGACATCCATACCCATGTATACACAATCATCATGCTGAACAGGCTATCATGCTTATGTTAAGAAAATGTTATAACACATGTAATCAAGCACACATACATCCTCACAAGGTGATGTACCATCTTTTCCATAACTCATAGGTATTCGAACCCAAAACTCTAATACTTAGTTGTCACACCCCAACATCAGGGTCACGCGAAAGCCCACCAAAAGATAGTTTGAGAAAATAAGATTTGTAGTTGGAAGACCCTCAACCCAAAAATATACATCATTTGGATAAAATCCCCACAATCCAACTCTCATAAACTAAAAATACGTATCTCATACATAAATAAGCATATCGCCCAAAGGCGTACAAAACCAACCATCACAGGCGTTACATGTAAAAGTACATGTACAAACAAAAGAAAAAACTACAGCAAGTCCTCCATCACCTCTGCAACTAGGTCAACTCCACATGCTCACCTGAAAAGGTTTTATAGTAAAAATTCCACACCATGAGCCGAAGCCCAATAGGAAAAGACAATAAAGCTGTAAAGTAGGCTATGCAATTCTAAGCAAACGGGCTCAACCACCCGAGCCAAAAAAGTTTTTCATCTCAAAACCACAAGTTTTCATCCTTCAAACTATGCATATCATCTTAACAGATATCATGCAACAGTTAAGAGAAAGCAGTAATAAAATAGTAATCTCCACTCAGGTCACACAGTTGAGGAGAAAGATGTAAATGAAATCCTATGTATCGACTCTATCACACAAACAAAGGTAACAACTATAGACTTCTGCCCATTACCCTAGAACTAAGTCACATAGACTGGCTTGGTAATGACAAGTTCTATACGGAGTTACAACAGTAACGCCATTGACGGAGGTAACCGACTCAATTTACAGGCATTAACCCGAGGGTTCAGAGTACCCACACATCGCCATTCACAGAGGCAACCGACTCAATTTATGGGGATTAACCCGAAGGTACAGAGCACCTACGCTGCGCACGTTTTTGAACTTTCACCAAGGAGCACTACAGGCCCACATGCAACCACACACACTATGTCACGGTACATCTATGGATAACATTTAAAAACCCACAA
>JAOTRH010033341.1:0-20847 GCA_034768845.1 Heliamphora exappendiculata
ACAATAAATGAAAGGGTAAAGAGAGATGAGGAATAAGAACAGGAGTTGCAGCAATAAATATGAGCTTGATGATTTCTAAGATGGATTTGAGCAATAGAACAGTAAATGCAAGTCTCTCCTCCTTAAATGCTGAGAAGTAACTCCTTATATATGTTCTTATGAGTTCTTGACCGTTGGAGGTAAGTGGGAGCAATAAATGTCAAACATTCAACCGTTGAGATCTACCGTATTTTGAATTTTCATTTTTAGGGTCAACACAAATAGCTTTGGTGTCGACACAAAATGTCTAGGGCAGGGTTCTTCAAGTGGTTGGGTTGACACGAATCTTCTGTGGGGTCGACACAAATTCTGCACTTTACTTTCCAACGTTCTGGATTCGACACAAATGAATCTGATGTCGACTCGTTTGAAACTTCAGCATCCGGAAGCACCATTTTGTGTCGACTCAACTTATCTCTAGTGTCGACACTAAATCTCTGCAGGAAGTCTCGGTACTTTTGTGGCGACACAAATGTGCTTTGGGGTCAACACCAAAATTCTGCATCAGCTTCGGTTGTTTTGTGTCAACACAAATATTTTTGGGATCAACACCAAAGTTCTGCAGGCAGGCTCGGGACTTTTGGGTCGATACGATTTGTCGTGGGGTCGACACTAAAAATCTGCATGAGGTCTCGGTTGTTTTGTGTCGACACAATTTCCATTTGTGCCGACGCAAACTTCTGAAAATTGAAAGTGATGATCACTTTTATGTCGACACAAAATTGATTTGTGTCGACTCAAAATGAGTCTTAGGCACTTTGACACTTTTGTGTTGACACAAAACTAGTTTGTGTCGACACTAACTTTTTGGTACCTGAAGAACAACTTGAAAAATAGTTAGGGTGTCAAAACATTTGATCAATTGATGTTGACATACTTGATAAGCTTCAAGTATACTTTGCCTTAAAAGTGTTTGACTTAATTTTCAATTAAGATCAACAGAAAAAATTCTAATTACACGATAACAATAGGTGGTAGCCCTCTGATAGGTTGCCCCTGCTAGGTTGCCCCTGCATTTTTCAAGCCAAACGACATCACACGATAACAATAGGTGCCCCAGGGTGTACTGAATGTCGTCTTTTCTCTGTCCTCGGGATCCATCAGAATCTGGTTATACCCGGAGAAACCATCCATGAATGATAGCAAGGCATGTCCCGCTGTACTATCTACCAAAACATCAATGCGAGGCAATGGGAAATCATCTTTCAGGCTAGCCTTGTAGAGATCTCAAAAATCTACGCAGACTAGGATACGACCATCCTTCTTCAGCACTGGAACAATATTAGCCACCCATTTTGGATACTCAGGTACCATCAGGAACCCGGCGTTCATCTGTTTGGTAACTTCTTCTTCGATCTTCAGAGCCCATTCTGGCCAAATCCATCTTAACTTTTGTTTGACCAGTTTAGCATCGGGGTATAGAGGGATATGGTGTTGGACAATGTCAGGATCAATTGCGGGCATATCCTCATAAGACCATGCAAATACATCATTGAATTCTTTTAATAAAGTTATTAATTATTTTTGTTCGACCGAGGATAAAGAAAAACCAATTTTTACATTTTGCGGGTTAATTTCATTACCCAGATTTATTGATGAAGTTTCTTCAATTATTAGTTGGGCACGCATTTTATCTTCTCTTTTTATTAAAAATTTTATTTCTTCGAGAATATCCTCGTCGAACTCAAAATCGTCAGAAATCGTATGAAATAAATCAAATAAAGCAGAGTAATCAAAAATTTCGTTCATTTAATTGAAAGAAGAAGGAATTACAAACTCGAGAGCATAAACAGGGGAGGTGCACAAACAGACGTGCCCTCAACCACAAACTCTGACTCAAACTTGGACTTAGAACAGACAATATGTACATCAGAAGACTCGAAGGTCCAATTCTTCACTTCCTTTGCAGTTGCATCAACAATGAGCTTGGTGCAATCAGCTGATGCGTTGAAGCCCATCATGAAGCATTCTGAGTCGGTTACTTGCAGTTGTGCCATCTTTTCATTGAACAATGTTCCCATGCTGATTCCATCGAGCTTGTCGGCCCAATCTTCTTCTTGAATCTTCTCCTCTTCCCCTTTCCCTTTCACTACCTCCTCTGTGTCAAACACCTGATGCCGAAAAAGATCTCCAGCCCTGGCAGCTTTTGATTGATTTCTTTGTCGATCCATGGTTCTGGAAATTCGCAGTACAGGAAATCTTCCCCCTCTTTGACAAAGTACCCATTGAGAGTTCCTGAATAATTGACCTTCTGTCCTTTCTTAGGCCTTTTCAAATCTTCTTCCGTTGTCTCATACCCAAGACCAAAATGGTGCAAAGTCAGCAATACCTGAATGGGTTCTGGGATTCCCCGTTGCTTACGTTCTAATCCCATACCAGGGAAAAATGACATTTTTCTCATCATTGTTACAGCCCGCTGGTTGATGTACATTTTCTCCTCATTCAACAACATCTATACAGCCTGGGTTTCGTCGAACTGGAAGCCATTGAGCGATACATCACCCTCACCATGCTGTACTTCCAACAGAGTTGAGCCCTCTCCTCATCTTGGGGGATGAAAACTATCTTCTCCGTGAATAGTCAGAACTGTCCCATTTCTTATTAGTTTTAGTTTCTGGTGGAGAGTCGATAGTACAGCCTGGACATTTGGGTCTGCAACCATGGTCTATCCAACAAGTTGAAAGATGTCGGTACGGGTAATCCAAAGGCCAATCATCTTCTTCGTTGCGCTCCTCCTCTTGAATTACTGCATGATATCCTTCCCAGTCATTATCATTCCACTCCTCTATGATATCTTAGCCATTTTCAGTCATAAGCAATGAACAAACTGCCTGCTCTTCAGTAGCTGAAACATGAGGACGTGGCAGGTATGCTAGACAGATATATCGACTCGGGTTCTTTGATTCCCCTAGAGACATGTAATTTACCCTAGCCTGCCTAGTATGGTTTGGCAGTGGGTTAGTCGTGACATTCTGCTTTAGGGTGGCAGATGGTGGCGGGATCACCTTATTGTTGATGAGGTTCTGGATCTCATGTCGGAGTCTTAAACACCTATCGATTAAATGTCCGTGACCTTGGTGGAAGGCGCAGTATTGAGAAGCATTAAATCTTGACGGTAGGGAATCAGGTACAGGCATGGGATCCAGTGGATTGATGAGCACTTTTTCAACGAGTCGACTCAGGGCGGTGGATAAAGAAATGTTGAGGGGAGTGAACACCCTCCTTGGCCTTTGTTGCTGTTGACTATTGTCTGACTGTTGGGTATTGTTGGATTGTTGGGCAGAAGAGGACAGATTCAGTAGGTTTACCTCGTTCGGGTGAGACACGAGATTGGTGGCTGTAGATTGGTTTTGGTTATTTGTGGGGAAGGTCCTCCTAGGTTTCTAGCTCGGTTCAGCTTTCTCGATATCCTCGACTGAATTTCATCTTCAATCTGTACCCCAACATCAAACAACTGCTCGAATGTGGAGAGCGGCTGTGTGATTAGATAGCGTTTTAGGGGGGTTGTAGATTCTTCAATACTATTCACACATGTTCTTTCTCAGAGGGCTAATTTGTCATCTTGGCGGCCTTACCCCTCCATTGGGTCAAGAAATCAACAAAAGACTCCCAGTTCTCCTATCGGGTCGTCTCGAGCTCTCGGGTAGTTACGTCTAGTTGGTCATTGTAACTATACTAACTGACAAATGCTGTAACTATGTCCTCCAAGGTTCTGGTCTTGACTACATCAAGGGAGATGAACCATTTCTAGGCTGCTCTAGAAAGAGATCGATAAAAGAGCTAAGCCTTCAACTAGTCATCAATTCCCATTGACGACAGGGTACCAACGTACATTTGGAGATGAATTCTAGGATCTCTGGTTCCATCGAACTTCTCCACATTTGGCATTTAAAACTTTTTCGGTAGCTTAGCGTCTGGGAACAAACATAGCCCTCCCACATCTAGCATGTATTCTTCAATCCCTTTGGCCTTTCTTAGGACTTTCTCCATCCGGTCGATTTTCTCAACCAATGCAGATTCTCTGGATTGAACAGTGTTTTCTTCCTCAACTATCACCTATCGAGGGTTCTGTTGTGGTGGTGGAACAACTTGCGGTCCATCGGGGACCTGATTGTAATCCCAAAAGTCTTCGGTATTCTCATTTGTGTCCTCCGGCTATCTATTCACAATGGGCATACGGACCTGAATTGCTCGGATCTGCGCCTGACATTGTACTTGAGCCTGGGTCTGCTGCTCTACGACTCTCTGTATATCAGTGATCGCTCTCATCAGGGCTGCCAAATTCACCTCGTTCTCTGCCATCTCAATTAACTATTCGGGTACCCTACAGAGTTTGCATGTCACTGATCTTGCCCCAGACACGTGTCGACTGTGCTCTTTTTGGCTCAATGATCTAGATCCGAAGAAAACCTAGATCCCAAAAGCAGAATAACCAGTATCAAACACTTCCCGAATGAGAATTCTGACGATAGATAGCAAATATCCCCGATATCCGAAACAACAAATCATAAGCAGATAATCACGGAGGCAATAACAATGCCCATGTCGGGCTCATACTGGCAGCATAACCACTGAACAGGGTTGACTAAGCTCAGGTGAAGAAATGGGCAGCACTCCAGCAAGAAAAGAAAGCTAGGCTGAGAGGATCGATTTGTCCTAAAAATTCTAAGAAAGGGCATCATAACGGTAAAAACTAGCTCACGTGGGTATAACAAGGATCTAAAGGAAATGAACCTAAAAAAGGCGAAGAGAACCAACTACCCGGGAAGAACCCGAATGAGAGAGAAACTACCCTAGAGATTTTAAAATGAAACACGGGTATGACCCTGAGAGAAAAACTATGGCGTGAAAACCAAACATGGTGAAAGCAAAGTTCAGGTAAGAGACTGAGGGAAAAAAAGCTAACCTAATCAAAGGACAAGAGAAAATTCGGGCCAAACCTGGAAGAGAAACTAGCTTAAGCCCGAACAAGCAATCCTAACAATACGCAAACAAAGCATACAATGAAGAAAACACATAATCCTACTAGGGTTAGCAGCACCTAATGGAAAGTTCTAAGTTTACTATATGCAAAAGGCCGATTTTGGTCATTCGAACAGGGTACCTTCTGAATAGAGCCGAGTATATACCTCCGATCCCTGTAGTGGTGAAGGACATGGTCAAATAGTACGTTTGAATTTTTTTACTGCACCTATTATAGCGTACAGTCAGTAGGGTTGCCCGTCTTGCCAACAATTCCCGAAACGGATGAACGTTCAAGGCATCGGGTTGATCAGGCAGGGGGTTTTGAAGAACAATGCGTATGCATGCGAGAATACAAATGAGCAATTTTTATTAAGAACCAATGATGTTTTCAAGTCTAGCCCTCTTACTTGATTTTATAAACCAGTCTCTAGCGGAGTCGCCAGAAAATACTGTGGCGTTAGGATTTATGGGTTTTGAAAATGTTTCAAAAATAAAAAAATTCAAAGATATTTAGAAAATATTTTAACACTTTGAAAACTAAATTTTAAAAATTCTTTTTTTGTTGAAAATGGAGTCGCCACTTAGTTTTTGAGAAAAACTAAGAAAAACAAAAATGGCTACTAATCTTTAAAACGTTTAACCAGAGAAAATGGTTCAAGAGATAAGGTACGAATCGGGGAAGGTGTTAGGCACCCTGTTCACCCAATTATATGGTTGGCCTCTACTAATCATCATTGGTTCTTTAATAGAGTTTCTCAAATGCATGCAAATAAATAAAGTGGAGACAATGAGAGAACATCCAAAATCAAATATTGAAAATACATAACATATGTGCATAGCACTCCAAATCAAAGCAAATAAATGGATAAAATCCTAAATCATATGGGATGCAATTTCTAGCTAAATGATACATGAAACACTCTAACATGTAATTTTTATGAAAATAAACTAAACTATCATGATTTGCATAAAAGAGTAAAGCATGCTACCTAAACATGGATTGCTTAACAACAAATAAATTGAATTATCCTAAACATGGTTTCAAATAAGGGAACTAAAACATGTATGCTATCAAAATGAACTATGTTAGCATTTAACATGATGAAGAAGAAATACTAGGTAAAATCTTTAAAAAGATTTACTAACAAAGAAATTTAAAATAAAAATTTTATGACAAAAGAGAATTTTAAGAATTTAAAAGAAAAAAATTTACAAAAGAAGAATTATGCTAAAAATGAAAATGTTAGAAAATGTTATTAAGCTATTAAAACAAAACTAACTATTCACACATTTTATATTTTAAGCAAAACAAAAGAAAAATAAAAGAAATAAAATGAACAAATGAGTTTCAATTATTAAAAGACTCTTTTGTAATTTTTTTGATTTATTAACATGAAAGAAAAATAAGTGTTATGAAAAAAAATAAAGCTATATAAAAAAAAGAAGAAGAAAATTGTGTTTTATACTAAATACTAACATTAAGATAAAAGAAATACTAATTAAATTAATACTAAAAATATATATATATATATTATAAGAAAATTTAAAGTTAATGATAAAATAAAATAAAAATAAAATAAAATGCTAACAAAAAAAATTACATTAACATTAAAAAAAAGAAAAAAGATAGAAAATAAAAGTTAGAAAAAGAATATTAAACTAAAAGAAAATAAAACGGAACATTGATATTAAAAAAAAAAAAGGAGACTTAAAAAAAAATTAAAGCTACATTGGAAGAAAAAGAAAATAAAGCTATTCTAAAAAAAAGGATATTAGATTAATGCTAAAAATAAAGGATATTAGATTAATGCTAAAAATAAAGGTACATTAAAAAAATGAAATAAGAAAAACTAATAGAGGAATTTTAAACTAATTATAAAAGAAATAAACAAAATGAAATAAACATAACTATTTAATTGAAAGATATTAATGTAATATTGATAATTACATTTATATAATGTAAGTGCCTTAATTATAACAATTAACAACAATAATAAGTTATAATTGCTAAAAGAATGTTGGCACTTATTAATGAATAAAAATGAGAATGACAATGTGCTTAGTAAGAAATGTGAGGAAATTAACAATCAAGGAAGTATGTGAGGAAATTAATAATTAAAGAAGTAAAGAGGGTAACCAAATTACGTGAAGCACGATAAGATTAACTAGATAAATGAAAAGAATATGCAAATTAAGATTGAATTTAACCTAATCACTCTAAAAGAAAGAGAATGGAGTTAAAAAGATCGGGGATCCAAACGAGATAGCTAGATTGTCGAGAAATCCTCAAGTTGGGAATGTGCTTCAATGGTCTAATCCTTGGGTGGTTATCCAAACAAGGCTTCAATGTCGAAGGTTCGGGTCATAGTATTTCGACAGAATTTCGGCGTCGGGACTCGGATTGCTCGGCAACTCGACAGAGCTTCTCTTTCTAAACCTCTCTAATTTTCTGTCCTGAAAAACGTACCAGCACTACTAGAAAACAGTTGAAACATCACACTTTATACGTGTGAATATAAGATTATAATCACGTTTTTCCAAGCGTGGTCTATGGGGGTATGTACTCTAAAGTCGAGATTTTCGATCACGCTTTTTGGGCGTGATTATTTACACACAAAAAAGCGTAATTAAAAATAAAACTAGTGTGATTGTTAAATTTTAAAATCTCGATTTTGTATTATCGACCACACTTTTTGTGCGTGACAAAAACTGAATAATGTAATTAAAAATAAATAAAAAAACATGATTAAAAATAATCAAAAGCATGATTAAAAATAAAATTAGTGTGATTGTTAAGTCGATTTTGCATTATTGACCACACTTTTTGTGCGTAATAAAAACTGAAAAAGTGTGAAAAAAAAGTATAATTAAAAATAACCACTGCGCACCAGCGCGCACCTAATGGTATTTCGAGTCTTTTTTCACCTATGATAACCCTGTTAACTAATACAATTTCTGACTCACCAATTCTAACTAGTTTCAAATTTAAGTTTCTACATATTTAGTTCTATCATATCCACAAAGCATAAACGCGAAACATAAAAACCAACTATAAAAGAGCGTTTTGAACATAATGAACTCCAAGTTCTAAACATAAGACAACAAAACAAATTACCATGATTGTAATGAAAGAATTTATTAAATTTTCAAATAAATATATTCATATGGCACTCAATAATCTTTTGATCAATTGTACCAAATTAAAAAAATACCTAATAATTTAGAATTTGTCACAATATAAACTGGAAGAATTCTTGCTAAAGAAAAGAACAGCAATTCCAACAAATTCATCACTTGAACCAGTGTTGAGAAGAATAATGCTATCCACACTCTGGAATCTGCAAGTCAGTCTAATTCACAAGATAGAATTAGCAGGGAACAAAAAAATAGTAAACAAGTTGCTCAAAAATTAAAAAAATAAGCAATTACTGTAACCCCCAAATCATATATTCTCATATATGACTAAAAAGTTAAAAGTCTTATGCACAAATTCTTACGACCTCAAACCCGAGGGGCGTGATCCCCACATTATAACCCGTTCTCTCTATGATTAGAACTTCTTTTATGATATTCTCTTGAATTCTTTAACTCATTTAAAAAGGAATAACTCCCAGATTTATAAAATAATCTAAAGTGTAAAATTTATAAATTTCGGCAAATTTCTTCTGTTTTTCAGAAGAAACTCTAAAAAATTGCTGAGACAAAGATATAAACAGTTGCATCTTTTTCTTTTCTAATGTGACAACGTCGAGGACCACGAACGAGAGTGCACTCTCTCAAGCCCTCTGTTAAATCCAAATACACATAACCATAAAAAGTAATACAGATAGAAGATAAAAGGAAAATTGTCATGTATTCAGCAACCAAATTGAATGTGTTACAACAATTCTTCACAATACTTCTAGATGACATAATCTACCCTTGTCTTTAATTCTTTTACAAATAAATATTGTAAATTTACTTTTACCGATAAACACTACATGTATCTTTCAAAATAATGTATAAAAAGGACAGAGTTTTACAAGACTGCCACTAAAATTTTCCCCTATCAAATTCCTGAAAATGCAAAACGTACACATATCCACAAAAGGAATTTTCATTTGCATTTTTTTTGAGTAAGCTATTACTGAGTAATGAGAGATCATTACAATTTTCAAATCAGCTCCCATTTTCCAAGTAAACCACAAAACCTAATACATAAAGGTTCCAATTTCCATGAAATATAGAGAAAAGATAAGACAATTAGTAATTGCCCCATCGGACATTAATCAATCCCACAACAATTATAGTTAGGAAAGTAAATTTTTTAAGTTTTCAAGGATTACAATGAAGGAGATTTACGAGGTCAATCGAGTTGGAGAGTTTCTTTGGGTTCTCGGTGATCACCTTCTTCATCCGCTATGGCAGCATTTTTCTTAATTGTCATCTGTTTTCTGCAACTTAAAATCAGACAGGTAGTACGATTGATGCGTACCTGCCATTTGATTTTTCTTAACCCTAACTTTGGGAGAATAATAAAATAGAATTTACTAATTATCTATTATATACCAATGTGAAATCTAATTACCTCTTTCGACAGATTTGGTAATACGAACTACTAAGAAGAATAGAAACCTCTACAAAGAAGACGTGCCGTGTCGAGTGAAAGACACGCTTTGAACACTCCTAAATCGCATCCAATACTTCTTAAATTGTATCTTAATTAAAAAACTCAAACTTATAATATCATATATTTTTTGAACTCTATCAACTTATCCTATGTAATCGTTTTTTCATAGTAACAATATTTTTAATTCTTCGAAACTCAAATTATGCACACTAAATATGTTTTAAAATATTTATAAGATGAAATATCAGGATTTTTTTAATTCTATTAGTGATATATCGTATAGTTTCAAATACAACTGAATAAACTATTTATATATTGGACATATGATAAATATATTATATAGTTTCAAATTTTTGTGTTTCTCAAGCTTCATATCAATCAGTGCATTAACATTGCTCTGTGTAACCAGCGCAGAAACAATGTGTAACCAGCGCAGAAACAATGAGTCGGTAGGACAAGCTTTCCAAATCAAGGGATTGAAGAGGCAAAGATCAACTCCAAAGTTTCGCTAAAAAAGTACACTTAACATAAATTCATTTAAAGGATGATAAGTATATCCTAATTAGCACTCCTTTGAATTCTTCCTGCATTAGGAAATTATTCTCATCAAAAGCTTGCTCATCTAGATAATTTGGACTGGTTGGTCTTTGGTCAACAATAACTAAGTTTGAGTTTTTGGCTACAGTAACTAAGATTGGAAAGGAAGTTCACAAATTGTCAACTTCAATTTGGACATATTTCATTTCCATATAAACATAAATTGGAATAGTTCATGACCACCTGTCCCAATTGGAGCCTCAAGTTCAACCTCAAGTGCAAGGAATTGAATCCGTTTAACATCCAAGAATATTAGCTAGTGAGTTATTACTAGGCACCTCACCTAGTGAAATGAACTCTGACTTCCCTAAATTGACTTTTAAGCTAACTCGACCTCAAACGTATGAGCACATAGTGTATGTAACCTAACAACATTCTCATATGTCTCCCATAAATCTCATTTAAATAGGAAAGTTCTTATTCTTAAATACACACACCTCATTCCTATATTACCCATATTATCATGCTAATAAAATCAAAAGTGTTTTTTTTCCAGTGCATTTTAGTTTTGGGATTCCTTCTTCGTTTATAGAAGTCACCAAAATGACCGACAATAATGTTGTAAGCACTGGGATAATCCACAAAAGCTTGGGTTTGCAAATCATTCTTATTTAAACTATGAGAAATCAATGCTAGCAAATATAGAATTGGAACAAGCAGGCAATCTGAAACGTTAGATTTTATTAGTAGATAGCAATGCATATGCATTTACTAGGTCGAGTTAAGAACATCTCATAAATTATAGTGCAAACCATATATCATAGTTGTGTTTACAACTAGGTTAAACGAGGGAAGAAGATATGATCTCATACTCCAATTAATAGCAACCCCAGGTTTTTCTCCTTTTAAGAAGTTTTGCTTTTCTCCTAATGACTAGTTTCAAGAACAACCAACAAGAAAACCACTTATAAAGAAATCACAACCTTCAACCACTAAAGACAAACGACCTCAGAAATTCTTAGTCAATTCTGTTCAAGAGAAATTCCCAAATTCAATGTCAAATTTCACACACAAATAAAGCTACTTCGAAGAACTTTGACGAACACTATAGAAATACCCAAGCAGTGCTCTTGGCCTAACACAAACTAACAATTTGAAATAACGTACACCAATAATATCAGTTTATATTTTTTTTTAAAAAGAAACCATTATCCAACTCCCAGTGAAAGAAAATACATACGATTTAAAACTTCAATTTCCTTCATTTCCTGGATTTTCTCACGAACCAAACAGCGGAAACAAACTCTCATGTTGTACCTCACCACGATATCACACACACCAAATCACAAGAAAAGAACGATAACGAGATCTAGTCGTAACAGGTTAAGATCGGCATCAAATATCATATATGCATAAACAAAATACCTCGACTGTCCAAATGAAGAAATCAAGAGGCTCAGGTGGTCGTTCTGTGTTCATCTCCCAAATCAACACGTAGAAAAACCTAACCTTGTGGTCAAATTAAAGCCTTGGTGAGATCGAGTTCCATTCAAAATCACACCATAACACAACCGTCTCTGAATCAGAAAATCGAGACAAGAATCAAACACACATAAACATACAAACATATAGAGACAGAGAGATATATATGCATGTAGAGATAACCGAATCACAGATGCATTTACCGTTTAGTTAGCTATCTGGTTTTCTACATTTGACGGTGCGATTGGGATTTCTGAGAGAGAGAGAGAGAGAGAGGAGAGAGATTGTCCGAAAGCACAGTGGTTCATACTGAACTGAAGGCTCAACGCTCTCTCGCCCAAATACCAAACCGTAGGAGACGAACGGCGACGAACGGCGCACAGAGGAAAGGAGCGATGATGAACGGCACACGCGATGGAGGAAGAGGAGAGGAACGATGACGAACGACGCACACGATGGTGGAAGATGAGAGGAATGGCGCACTGGTGTAGGGCTTTCTTGAGATGAGCGGAAATGGTATCCGGTGTTTAGCAAGTTAAATTTTGTAATAATATTTTTAATCACATTTGTCAAAAGAAAGTGAGACTAAAAAAAATATTGAATAACTCACCTTATTAGTAAGGGAGATAATATATATATATAATCACATTTTATTTATTAAAGTTAGATTAAATAATTATTTTAAAATGTTTAATCACATATTTTTGAAAAGTGAAATTGTTTTAATTTTTGAAGTGTGATATCCAACTATTATTGTAGTAGTGCAGGGGTATGGTATTTATAGAGTTTTTCAACCAATGAGATATTGCTACGTTTTAAGACATATTAGGCCATTTGGAGTTGGCAATCGTCGCAATGCAAGTTGACGGTCGCCCTATAAACATGTGGGTAGACTGAACCAAATTCATAAGTTGTCTTTCAAGACTAAGGTTATCCAGATTTTTGGTCTATCTAGGTCAGATTAGTGCTTAGGAAGCAAGTAAGAGCCTCTGTAGATTGTGGGATGTCGGGATCAAATGGGATGGGATCGCCGCCAACCCAATTGCCGGTGAGCATGGCAAAGTTGAGTAGAGTCAGGGTTGCCTCGAATGTCATAAAATGAAATGTAATGGTGGTCTCCCACCACCTCTCTGCCAGTGCTGTTATCTGGATCTTCTATTATTGGTCTCCCCTAGCAATGGTATGAAGCGAGCAAAGCCAGAAGCATCGATAAAAGCTCGGCTGGGGCTAGGTAAAGCAACGTACCACTCCAACATGTCTTTAGAATTGTCGAAGCTGTAGAAAGATCGGCCATCCTGCAAAAGCAAAAAAAGAAGAAGATCAGATGACATAAATAAAAGCAGTCAGATCAAATAGAATGAAAAGAGAATGAAGAAAGAGAAATAACCAATTCCTAGTCATATGCGAACGTTGTCTAGATCTAGGTTTGTGAGACGATCCCTAGGTTTTTTAAAGTCCTGGTGCGCTAGAAAAATCAAATCCTAGTCATATGCAAAGCATTGTCTAAGTATTCCTAAGTCCAGACTGCGTTTTTGGTCTACCAAGCCCTAATGAGCCAGGCACCCTAAGCCCTAGTACATTAGGCAAACTCTGTTTTAAAGTCTAGTCATATGCGCAGCATTGTCTAGGTCCTAGGTTCGCGAGACGATTCCTAGGTTTTCTAAAGTCCTAGTTAGCCTGGCAAATCAAATCCTAGTCATATGCGAAGTATTTTCTAGGTATTCCTAAGTCCTGACGGCATCTTAGATCTATCAAGCCATAGTGAGCTAGGCATATCAAGCCTTGGTGTGCCAGACAAACTTTGTTTCAAACCCTAATCATATGCGAAGCGTTGTCTAGATTTTAGGTTTTTGAGACGACCCTTAGGTTTTTTAAGCCCTAGTGTGCTAGGAAAATCAAATCTTAGTTATATGTGAAGCATTGTCTAGGTATTCCTAAGTCCAGACGGCGTCTTAGGTCTATCAAGCCCTAGTGAGCTAGGCACCCCAGGCCTTGGTGCACCAGGCAAATCCTATTTTAAACCCTAGTCATATGCGAAGTGTTGTCTAGGTCCTAGGTTTGTAAGATGATCCCTAGGTCTTCTAAAGCCCTAGTTGTTGGAATTGTATACTGAAAAGTCATGCTTTTTATGTATTTTATTCTGAGTTCCTGGTATTTTAATGAGAAACATTTGAGATAGTTTTGTATTTATGATTTTATATTTATATTTGTGATGTATGAATATATAGTCCGTATATTCTATCCAGTATTTGACTCGGTGCGTGCTACACGGAAGATCGGGTCATAGGTTCTGACATATTATACAAGTAGGCTCACAATCGCAATAGACCTGGACATTCTATTGGTACGATTGTAGTACATCATCATAGTAGATGGTCTTGACTAGGTCGAACGGATCGAATTCAGATTTTGAGAATTCGATGTTCGAGCTCGATGTGTTAGTACACTTGGAGTGTATTGAGCGGAATCAACGGGATGATCGATTCTATACTGACTATATGAATTGATCAACATCCCGTATTATCATGTATTGTACGAACTCTTAATCCTGAAGTGATTGATTAATTGTGTTCAGATGATGTACAGTACTTTGAGTCGTCAATAGTTGATATTTTCTCCATGAGATCAACAATACCGATGAGTTGGGTACTGGATTTATTTGTCCGATGATTGATAATCAGCTGACGAAAATCACGTCCAATTCAGGTTGAGGAGTTCCCCATCGTGTGCTTTGCTTATAGGTTTGATTATGCTAAACCTGTACATTAGATCTTTGAATCCGGCATATCAAAAAGTTAAGCGGTGCGGTTGCGAGAAAAAGAGGATAATTAAATCAGGTTGTCAGTAACCTAATTTATTTATCGGAAATCCATATATTAAACGTGGGAAGAATTCAGTATATTTGATAATTGAAAACTCAAGACATAATTTGAGTTAGGGCCGGGAGTTCAGTCAGGACCTTTAATGGAATAAGTTTTGGTTCGTACGGGAAATGATCTAATTCGGGGACAGAGTTATGGATATCCGATTTTCTTGTACGGTTAGCCTGAGTCCTATACTTCCTCGTGATCCCTCGTGTAGCCCATAATACGCACGGATATTTTTCTTGTTGATTTTCATATTTTTCCACACATCGTGATCGTCGTAGTGTGTCCGGGTCATATGTGAGAAGATTGCAAGGTCGTGTTCAACGTATTCAGAATTTTTTAAAACTTTTCGACAAGTTTCATAAAAGTATTAAACTATTAAAATCATTATAGTTTTCGTTTTTCATGAAAATCGCATACGTCATTTTTTACGGTCACGTCGTAGATTTAAAAAATCTCAATTTTTTCACTGCGCGACTCCCTCTCTAACAATGGTATCAGAGCCACGGTTGCGTTTTTCATGAAAAATTATTGTGCTAACCTCAGTTTTGCAACTGTAAGTCGTTACGATCCGGTTATATGATTGAATGAATGAATGATTTAATTATATAGTATATCTCGACAGTTTTTGTTTCGAGATTAGATCGATTGTACACCTCCTACGTAGGGTATGGGTTTTTGGTGATGTAATATATTATTTCATTCTATTTTTTTCTGGATTTTTGATGTAATCGTGTCATGGAAACGGGGATCGAAAACGAGACGAAAAGGGATGAAGGAGGCGGCGGCAGCAGTAGGGCACCGACTTCGGGGATCATTTTTGGAGCTTTCGGCAATCCTTTTTGACGCGATTTTTTTGCTGAAATAAAGATTGTCCGTTGGCTATCCGATAGTGGTTCGGTTGCGGTTTGACGACGGCGACAAAGGGGTGAAAAACGGCTTCAAAGTTCGGTGCGCAAGGTGGCGCCACAACAGGATTTCGGCCCTTTAAAGATTATTTTCGGCCACTTCGACATCGTATTTTGGCACAATTTTTTTTCGAGATCAAGACCTCGATGTGCTCTACCTACCATAATTTTTTGGGAGTGCAATAGTGGCGGCAAGGTGGCCAAACAGCGACTGAAATAAGGCGGCGCAAGGCTGCCAAAGGCAGCAATTTTTTGGCCCATTCAGGGGGCTATTTGGCTAGTTTTTCTTCAGCTTTTTCGGCGTTCCAACGATGGTCCGGGGCTGTGATAGTGATCCGGAGGATGAGAAAAATATTCGAATCTTTGACAGCTCGTTTAGGGTTTCAAAACCCTAGACGTTTAATCTTTAATTCGAGACCGTCGGATTAAAAGATTAAACGGACGGAGCGGATCGTAACAACTAATTATATTTATTTTGTCGTTATTTAATTATTTGTTTATTTGTTTTATTTAATTGTATGGATGATTTTTTCTTTTATTTGTTTTTCTTTTTATGCATAATTTTTATTATCGAAAGTATATTAAGAAAAACGGTTTTATAAAATTAATAATCATAACAATTTTTAAAACAGAAAAATAAATAGATAATTATTTATTTAATTTTTGTATTCAAATTAATTAAGATTTTTTAATTAAAACTCGGGTAATTAATTTCTTTCGCAAAATTAAAGAAGAAATTTTTTTGTTTATTTTATTATAGTTAAACAAGAAATATTTTAATTGATTAAAATCGGATTTATTTTAATCAGAAATTAAAATACGTTTAATCGTTTAAAATAAATAAAAAGGAAAAACTCTCGATTTTTAAAATATTAAGTGGGAGAAGAGTTTAGTCACAGATAAATCCTACGGTGTTCGTTACATGTTCGTAGGAGATGTGATTATAGCTCGCGCGCCGGCTTCAACTTTCGATCTCCATACGAAAATGCTATAATCATGGTATCTTCGGAACGAATCTTAGAAAGAAGTAGATTTGAGAATAGTGCGAAGTAGGGTTCGTTCACACCGGGTCTAGGGTTTTAACACTGTATTTTCAAATTAAGAGTAATAGTTATACACTTAACCCGTGAATAAAAATATTCTCCCTAAGGAGTCACTTTTTTTATTTGTGGGGATCAAAATTTATTAACTATTTAATTTACTCGGAATGTTCTATATCAAGGAATGAAAAATCTTGTAGTTCTTTGTTCGTTGATTGTTAGACGTCTACACTACGTGGCCTATTAATTTATGTGACTCTGGGCCGGTAATTTTTTATTATGATATTTGGTTCCGACAGTAAATTAATAGGCTGCCATGTATGTTCGGATGGGTGTTGATTAGTAGACGTCCACACTACGTGGCCTGCTTAATCACGAAAGATTCGGGCTGCCAATAATTTTTTGTAAATTAAAAAGTTGAGGGACCCTAATTTGATAAAAGAATTAAAAAGATATTCTCTTTTAATTCTCAGGATTTAATAATAGAACCATTCAATTAACTTGCGGCAATTCTCAAGGAACATAAATTTACTGGACAAAACTTTATCACATGGAAACGGAATCTCGACATTATTTTGACTTCTGATGACTATAGGTTTGTGTTGCATAAGCCCTGCTCTCTCACTTCTCATAATGGATCCACTAAATAGAAGATCCAGGCTTATGAGAAGTGGGTGAAGGCTGATCGGATGACTAGCTGTTACATCCTAGCATCTATGTCAGATGTTCTACAAAGCCAGCATCAGTCTATGGCATCTGCAGCTGAGATCATGTTAAACTTCACAGAAATGTTTAGTGATCAGGGTCGGGCAGTAAGGAAGGTGACAGTGAGAGCTCTCATGAACACGACCATGGCTGAGGGTACACCTGTAAGGGACCACGCTTTGAAGATGATTGGCCTTCTTAACGAGTTGGAGGTCCTTGAAGCAAAAATTGATGCAGAATTCCAAATCGATAGTCTACTCCAGTCACTGCCTGATTCGTTTTAACAATTCTGACAAAACTACACTATGAACAAACTAGATTTTTCTCTAGCAGAATTGTTGAAAGAACCATAGGCAGTAGAAGGTGTTATCCATAAGCCAACCCATGCATTTGTTGCTGAAAAGGCTTCTACTTTTAAACCAAGAGGTGGCAAGAAGAAGGAGAAAGGGCAACAACAAGAAAATGCAAGGAAGGTTGGCAAGGCTAAGCCATCACTTACCAAGGCGAAGGTAAAGGAATCTAAGGGCAAGTGCTATTTTTGTTAAAAGCCGAGACACTTGAAGAGGGACTATCCTGATCGAAAGAACAAACATGCTGCAGGTATTGCCTTTTCTCTAGTAGTTGAATCATGTTTAGCAGTTGTATCTACAGAAACTTGGTGTGTAGATACAGGAGCCACTAATCATGTCTGTAATTTTTTGTAGGGGTTCTAGGTAACCAGGCAGCTTAGAGAGGGCGAGGTCTACCTTCTGAGGGGAACGACTCCTAGGTGTCTACTGTTGCAGTGGGAGAAGTAGTTCTTTATTTTAGTAAAAATAAAAGTATAATTTTGAAGAACATTTTATATGTACCCCAAATGAGGTAGAACTTAGTTTCGATTTCCTGTTTGGAAAATGATGGATATTCTGTTTCTTTTAATAAGTTTTCATGCAGTATTATGGTTGAAAACTAATTTAGTTATCGTGGTACATTGGAAAGTACTCTTTATATTTTACACCATATTATTTCTACTGAAAAAAATAACGAGGTGAATAATTTACATATTTTACCACTTGAAAGGAAAGTTTACTCTTTGAACCAAATGCTACTTTGGCATCTTTGTTTGGGTCATATTAATCTAAAAAGGATACAAAGACTGGGTCAAAATGAATCTTTGGGTTCATTGGAAGTGGAGGAACTTCCAGTCTGCGAATCTTGTTTAGAAGGTAAAATAACTAAGAGGCCATTTACGGCTAAGGGACTTAGAGCCAAAGAAGTGTTGGGATTGGTTCGCTCTGATTTATGTGGTCCCATGAACATCCAGGCAAGAGGTGGGTATGAGTATTTCGTCACTTTTATTGACGATTACTCTAGGTATGGATATGTTTACCGGCTTCATCGCAAGTCTGAAACCTTTGAGAAATTCAAAGTGTTTAAGGCAGAAGCGGAGAAGAAAACATGTAAAAGTATCAAAATCCTACGATTTGATCGTGGAGGTGAATACCACTTTGGGGAGTTCAGAAACTACTTATCAGAACATGGGATTACATCCCAATTATCTGCACTAGGTATGCCTCAGCAGAATGGTGTAGTAGAAAGGAGGAATAGGTCCCTTAAGAAGATGGTAAGATGCATGATGTGTTATTCGGATTTACCACATTCGTTTTGGGGGTATGCATTAGAAACGGCGGTATATATTCTGAACTCGGTGCCTACTAAGACAGTTCTCGGAACCCCTTTGGAGTTATGGATTAGGCGTAAGCCAAGTTTTAAACACTTTCGGATATGGGGTTTCCCAACACACGTGTTGGTGGGAGATGCAAGTATGGTGGAACCAAAGACAGATGTCTGTTTCTTTGTAGGATACCCTAAAGGAACTAAAGATGGTTTATTTTATGATCCTAAGAGTCAGAAGCTATTTGTTAGCACAAATGCAAGATTCTTGGAAGAGAATTATGTAATAAATCACAAATCCAGGTCACAAGTTGTTCTTGAAGAGGTGAGAAATAAAAATTTGGTACAACCGAAAAACATACCTAATGAACGGAATGAGATACCACCTATCGTGAGTTCACAGCAGGAGCTTCGTCGTAGAGGGAGAGTTGTTCATCATCCCTAGAGGTTCATGTTCTTGGGAGAGTCTTACGATAAAATCCCAGAAGAACTTGATAGCGAACTCAGAAACTATAATGAAGCACTACAAGACAAGGATGCATAATTATGACAAAAGGCTATGGAATCTGAGATAGAGTCCATGTACTCTAATCTGGTCTGGGAGCTTGTAGATCCATTAGATGGGATAAAACCCACCGGGTGCAAATGAATTTTTTAAAAAAAGAGAGGAGTGGACGGGGAGGTGAAAATCTTCAAAGTTAGGCTTGTTGCGAAGGGGTTTACTCAGAAAGAAGGATTTGATTATGAAGAAATCTATTCACCGGTGGCTATGCTTAAATTCATTCGGATTCTCTTATCCATTGCTGCTCATCTCGATTACGAGATTTGGCAAATGGCCAGGAGCACATGATGTGCAAGCTTAAGAAATCTATTTATGGGCTTAAGCACGCATCAGGGGTCTTGCAACACTTGATTTGACCAGGCGATTAAAAGCTTTAGCTTTGATCAGTTTCCTATCGAGTATTGCGTGTACTGGAAGCGTGATGGGCATAAGGTGGCATTTCTAGTCATTTATGTTGATGACATTCTCCTTATCGAAAATGATGTGGGGTTGCTATCTTCAGTGAAGGTGTGGTTATCGAGTCAATTTTACATGAAGGACTTTGGAGAAACGAGCCAACTTCTTGGGATCAAGCTCATACGAGATCGATCACGTAGGATGTTGGGCTTATCCCAAGCCCGTTATATTGACTTGATTATTGCTCAATTTAGCATAGAAAATTCTAAGAAATGATTTATTCCTTTCAGACATAGAATTACTTTATCTAGGGATCAGTGTCCTAGGACACCTCAAGAGATAGAGAGGATGAGAGATATTCCTTATGCTTCAGCAGTAGGAAGTTTCATGTATTCCATGCTCTGCACTAGACCAGATATTTGTTATGCCGTAGGCTTGGTAAGCAGATATCAATCTAATCTAGGGAAAGAGCATTGGACTGCGGTCAAAAATATACTCAAGTAGTTGAAAAGGACTAGGGAGTATATGTTGATGTACCAGGCTGATAGTCTTATACCTCTTGGGTATACTAACTCAGATTTTCAGGCAGATAGAGATTCTAGGAGGTCCACCTTGGGCTATATGTTTACCTTGGGAGGTGGAGCCATCAGTTGGAGGAGCGTGAAGTAGTCTTGTATTGCTGACTCTATCATGGAGGCTAAATATGTTACAGCTTCAGATGCAGCTAAGGAAGCGATTTGGCTTAGGAACTTTCTAATGGACTTGGATGTGGTACCCTCGGTACAATCGTCTATTGTACTCTATTGTGATAATAGTGGAGCGATTGTGAACTTGAAGGAACCAAGAGTCCACAAAAGGAGAAAGCACATTGAGAGGAAGTATCATCTCATATAGGAGATCGTGCAGCGTGGAGAGGTGGTAGTTTCCATGATAGCATATGCGGATAACCTACTGGATCATTTTACTAAGACGTTATCTCAGAAAGTCTTTGGTAACCATCTAAAAGCGTTAGGTGTCAAGTGTGTTCCTGCATGGCTTTGAGTATAAGTGGGAGATTGTTGGGAATATATACTGAAAAGTCATG
>JAOTRH010033372.1:0-54398 GCA_034768845.1 Heliamphora exappendiculata
TTTTTATTTTTGAAAATTTTGGCCTAAATTTTATAATTTTCAAATATTTCTCTAAATTTCTAGAATTTTTAAAAATTTTCTTCCCTTAGATTTTTATGTCTAGACCATATATATATATATATATATATATATATATATATAAAGTAAACCAACCCCAACCCCTTAGTTTTTATGTGTTTCCTAAAAATAAAAAATTAAGTCCTTTATTTTTTATGATTTGTTAAAATAATCTCCCATTGTATTGTTTGTTCAAACCCTAATGTCCCTACTGTTTTAATCTTCAATGCACAGGTACCTAAGCTAAGTTAACAATCTCAAACATTGCGCAGCAATCATCAACAACATCATCATCATCAAAATGAATTATCATCATCATACAATATCATATCATCATATGGGGGATCCTAGGTATGCATCTATATTTGAGATATATCCTATAAACGTGCTTTGGTACTGAAACCGTAAGGATAGATAACTTATCGAAGGTCGCTGGCGAGAAATGTGATGGTCGAGCTCCCGCAGAAGAACATCGGCAGCAGCTGCGTTAGTAGGAGGATCGTAATGCCTCATCCCACCCGGAACTAGGCGTTGGGGGACTGGAGCATATGTGTGAGGGTCAAAGGGTGCTGGATGGCACTCCCCGGCATGAGGGTCGAGGAAGTCAGCCACCTCAGCCTCAACAGCATCATCTGCAACTGCCTGTGCCTCGGCAGTTGCCCGTGCCTCCTTCTCAACAGCCCGACAGAAGGCACGCTCCGCCTCGAGAGCAAGGGTATCCATAGCCCTCGTAGAGGACTGGGAGATAATGGTCCTCCTAGCAAGAATGGTCCCCATGGAGGAGATCCCAGCGGCAGAGGGGCCTTGTCGTGCCCCCAAGTCATCATCTCCATTGTCCTGTCCCGCCATGAAGAGGAAAGGAATCACAAACAGTAGAATAAACATCGTGTGAGAGCTTGGAAGCAAGAGGGGAGCAAGAGAAAGCTTGGAAGAAAAGGAAGCAAGAGAGAAGTTTGAGAGAGTTTTGGGAGAGCAAGGGAGTTAGAAAGAGAGGAGAATGCAAGAATGAGCCTCACCCGCGCGATCCTGGGGACCATATGCGCGTCTAGAGTTGGCGGTCGCCACTTCTTAAGTGAGCGATCGCCATGCTTTTGAAAAGTCACATGGCGATCGTCATGTTGTAAGGGTTTTAAATGGGCAGTCGCTATGTAAGAAGGGTTTGGGCTTGACGATCGCCAGGTTTGCAATAGTCACGCCAGTCTGTCAATTGTCACATTTGTTTTAGGGTTTAAAAGGGGGCTGTTTGGGGGGTTTTTTTTATTTGTGTGCACGCTTATTTTATTTTTTTATTTTGTTTGTGTTTTGTTTGCGTGTTTATTTTTTTATGCGTATTGACTTTGTATGTATTATTGCAAAAAAAAACTAAATAATAAATAAGTATAATAAAAAAAATAAAATAAAAAAAATAATTTCCCTTAAAAATAAATTTTCCAATTTTGTGTGGGCATTTTTCTAAAATTAACTTTAGAGGCTTTTCAAAAATAATTTTAAAATCTTGGGTGTTTTTCGAAAAAATACTTCAAGAAAATTTTTGTGTATAGTTTCCTCCTGATAAATTTAATTTTAAGCCGTAACTTAGCATTTAATTATTTTTATTCCACGTTTCGTCTAGAATTTTTAGTTCTTAACTCGACCTATTAATTCGTGGTATCTCCTTTCAATAAATTTAATTTTAAGCTGTAACTTGATTTTTAATTATTTTTATCCCACGTTTTGTCTCAAATTATTAGATCTTAACTCGACCTATTAATTCGTTGTATCTCATTTCAATAAATTTAATTTTAAGTTGTACCTTGGCTTTTAATTATTTTTATTCCACGTTTCATCTTGAATTTTTAGCTTTTAACTCGACCTATTAATTCGTGGTATATTTTTTTGATAAATTTAATTTTAAGCCATAACTTGGCTTTTAATTATTTTTATCTCGTGCCACGTTCTAAATTTTTAGATTTTAATACGACCTATAAATTCGTGGTCTCTCTTTCCAATAAATTTAATTTTAAACCGTAACTTGACTTTTATTTTTTTTATCTCGCGTGGTTTCTCCTTCCGATAAATTTGATTTTAAATCGTAACTTGGCGTTTAATTATTTTTATCTCGCGTCACGTTTCGAATTTTTAGGTCTTAACTCGACCTATTAATTCGTGGTCTCTCTTTCAGATAAAATTAATTTTAAGTCGTAACTTAGTTTTTAATTATTTTTATCCCGCTCTCATCCCAAAATTGTGAGGTCTTGACTTGACCGATCATTTTCTTTCCCAGTTAAGATAATTTCTTGGATCTTAACTCGATCCTTTTAATTATTTTTTTCCCAGCTGAGTTCATAGATCTTGACTCAATCTTTGACTTGTTTGTGCTCCATTTAATTTTGATTCGATCTTTAAGATCTGTTCGATCATACCAGCGTCTGTATCATGTTAGCATCTACGTCATGTTTCTTATCTCGCAACCTTGCATTTTGCCCTATGAACAACGTTTTAGTCTGATCCCTAGCAAAGGGGTATGTAGGAAGCTCGATGAAAATTTGAGTACGATCAACATTATATGTATGCTTGTATGTG
Source organism: Heliamphora exappendiculata (assembly GCA_034768845.1). Lineage (NCBI taxonomy): Eukaryota > Viridiplantae > Streptophyta > Magnoliopsida > Ericales > Sarraceniaceae > Heliamphora > Heliamphora exappendiculata. The sequence continues at coordinate 2,620 of JAOTRH010033372.1, forward strand.
GCCTAAGATTGACGTCTTGGTCAAATGGTTGTTGTCTCTGGATCTTTGATATAACTTACATCACGCGTTGCTATGCAAGTTATATCAAATTTCTTTTATAGTACTTCTTTTATTCGGTTATTTTTTTAAACTCAAAAAAATCACAAAAAGTCTTTTAAACTAGATTTTATTTTTTAAAGTGTAATTTTCTTCTCTTTTGTTTTCTCTTCATTTTATTTTCTCGTCTCTTTTAAAATTTAAATAATTATATTTTCTTTTGTTAGTATAACATTTTTTTAAATAATTTTAGTATAAGTTTCTTTTGTAAACTTTCTTTTTATAGGATTTTTCATGCATCTTTTATCATTTTTTTAATTAATTTATCATGTTAATGTTAATTTAGTTTGCTTTAATAATAAGCATGTTCTAGTTAATCTCTTTAAAATTATGTTTAGAATAGTTTAACTTATTTTGTAACAATTCATGTTTAGATAATTTTAGCATATTTTTATTCTTTTATGCAAATCATGATAGTTAGTTTTTTTTAATAATATTGCATGCGGGTATGCTTCATGTATCAATTAGTTAGAAATTGCATGTCGTAGGACTTATGATTTTTTTCTTTTGATACTTGCTTTATTTGGCGTTCTATATACGTATGTTACGTATTTTTCGTATTTAATTTTGGATATTTTTTTTGCCTAAACTTTCTTTATTTGCATGTATTTGAAAAATCTTATTAAAGAGCTAACGATGATTAGTAGAGGGCAACCTTACGGTTAGGTAAACAGGGTGCCTAACACCTTTCCCGATTCGTACCTTAGCCCTCGAATTATTTTTCTCTGATTAAACGTTTTAAATATCAGTAGTCATTTTTGTTTTTCTTAATTTTTTTTAAAAACTAAGTGGCGACTCTATTTTCAACAAAAAGGGAGTTTTCAAATTTTGGCTTTCAAGGTATTATAATATTTTTTAAACATCTTTTGAATCTTATATTTTTGAATATTTCCAAAAGAGCCCAAAATTTCAGCTCCACGGACGCGTGTTTATTATTTTCGTTACAACATATTATGTGTTTTTATGCATGTTCGGGTTTACATACGCATGTGGGGTTGGTTCCCGGGGTTGTTGGGTGTTGTGGTGCAATTTTTTTTAAAAAAAGAAGATATTTTCGTGGCCTGTAAATATCTAGCCTTAGTTATTTTTGGTGGAGATATTTTCAAAGCTTGGAGGCTAAGTTTATTTTTCTCACACCAAAAGCTCCACCTTTTCTCTAGATTTTCTTGGAGCCCGGGTTTTGTTTTTGGCGATCGAGTAGGGAATCCTTGCTATTTACACCAAAGGCTACGCGTTCATTTGGACAGAATTTTATTCCGACAAAGTTTAATATTGCACGTGGATCGAGGCTTTGAGTTTTTAACTCATTGAGGTAGGAAGGATCCTAGACTCTCATGTCTTATAAAAGTACTACGTGTAATCGTGTGTATTTTTACCGTTTCAAAATGCATGGGAATCGATTTATGTTCTGATAAATTGAGTTTTTGTATAAAATCATTTTTTGGTTGATTTTGGTTGGATAGAATCGAGTTTCGGGTGTTTTTCTCGAGGTTTGTGGTAATTTTGGACTTGTGTATGTTCGTGGGTTGAAAAGGGGGTGTTTAGCTGGTTTAATTTGGGACTGAGAAGCTTTTTCTGTTGTCGTTCAGCCATCTGGTTTGAAAATGTGAATATGTTGTTTTGTGTCGATACTTTTTCTATTTGTGTCGACTCTTTTTCTGTTTGTGTCGACACTTTTGCTATTTGTGTTGACCCCTTTTCTTTTGGTCGTGTTGGGGTCTTAGGAGTTTCTTTTGGTCGTGTTGGGGCATTGGGGGTTTCTTTTAGTCGTGTTGTGGCCTTTTGGTGGATTGAATTATGGGGTTCAATCGACTGGCTCTCCTCTAGTGGCTTTTCAGTTGATTGAATTATGGGATTTTTTTGACTGGATTCATGATGACGAGTGTCGGTCATTTCTTGTTATGGTTGGTCGTGGTGCGGCTGTGGTGGTTGGTTTCTTTGTGGTGTCCTTAGGGATGACGTAGGTTGGTTAATCATGGTGTTTGTTCATAGTTGGGTGCAGGGTGTGTTTGGGCCTGTGGTTCTTTTCCTAAAAAGGGGGTTTTGGGAAAAGATGGGGTTTTGTGAGAACGTTGGTGAGAATCATTTTGTGGGAGGTTTGTTGTTGGCCTTTGGTTAGGTCTTATTCTGGGTTTTGTCGGTTGTGATGGGTGTCGTGGCGAGCTATGTGGCACGTGGTGTCGTTATGTAAAACATAGTGTTTACATGTGGTTATTTGTGATCGTTCTGTATGTGAGACCCTGACCCATTTTTTTTTTTGGCATTTTCGGACGCGCGTTACGTGTTTTTTGTTTGAGCATGTTTTTATTTCTTTTGAAGCATGATCGGGCTTAGATATGCATGCATGGTAGGTTTCTGGGGCCGTAGGCAGTTGTGGTGCGAATTTTGAAAAAATTTTAAAAAAAATATTTTGAAAGACTATAAATATATGGAGTTACATATTTTTATAAAGATATTTTTCGTAACTTTTTCAACAAGCTTCCTGTTTTCTCTCTGCCTTCTCTCTAAGTTCTCGGGGGCCTGGAGCTCGATTTTCGACAATCAAACTGTCGATCTTTGTTATTGGCGTCGTGGTCTACGCGTTCATTCGGTCAGAATTTCATTTTGACGAAGCTTAATTTTGCACGTGGTTCAAGACATCAAGTTTTAAACTCATCGAGGTAGGATTCTAGACCCTACTGCTGTCTAAGGAAACTACGTGTAATCGTGCATATTTTTAACAATTAGACAGTTATAAATTTGATTTTCTATAAAGTTGGGTTTTTGGGTTAAAAATAGCGTTTTGCCAATTTCGGTGGATGAAATCGTGTTTTGAGTGTTTTTTTTGAGGGTTTGGTGTTTGGCTTGGGCATGTGGATGCCCAAGGGTGTTGTGTGGGAGTTTGGAGGCTTCAATTCGGGATTTAGAGGTAGAACCCATAGCTTAAAAATAGTTTCTGGGCTTGTTCAGTCGATTGAACTCATAGGTTCGGTCGACTGGATCATAATTCTTGAGTTCGGTCGGCTGGACCGTGGGGTTTGATTGACTGAATCGTGCATTGAGGTGTTTTTGTGATTTTCCAGTGTGTTGTTCAGTCCACTAGGGGTTGGGGTCTAGTCGAATGAACCTGGGCAGTTTTGTGTTTGTGATTTTGGTTGGTTTCTTGGTTTCCAATTGGTTTCTTTCAGTATTCAGTTGATTGATTATGGGGTTAGTCAATTGAAATGTTGTTGGATGCCTTTTGGGGGTTCGGTTGGTTGCATGGTATCTTCGGGGGTCGTGTTGTGGCCTCAGGTGTTTTTGTGGTGCTGTACTCGGGTGTGACGTGCGTGGTTAGATGCGAGTTATTGGGGCACGGTTATATGCGTGGTGCTTGTGTATCGTTAGATGTGGGGCGTGTTGGGGGCCGTGGCACCGTTGGAGAAAAAGTGGTGTTAGTGATCTCGTGGTTTGAGGGGTTTGGTATAGCCTTTCCAGTTAGGCTTGGTAGTGTGGGTTGCCAGTTATCGTTGTGAGTGGATATCGGGTTTTTGTGGCGGGTGATGTCATAGTTTGAGGTTATATGGCTATGTGCACTTATAGCTGGCTTTACGCATTTATAACTATGGTTTATTATGTATGGATTATGTAAGTGGATTACATGTTTTGGTATCATTACTTATACCATGATTACGTGCTTTAAAACTCAGAAGTTTTATAGGCATGATTTTGCAGAATATGAGGAACTAATGCATGTGATGCATGTTGCATGAATTGCAAATATTATGTGAGTCACGTGTGTAACATGTGACGTGATTTGTGAAACGTAGTGACAGTACATGGCTCTATGCATTTAAACCCTGGTTTAGTATGCATGTGGTGATTCGGTGTTATCCTGTAGTTTTTGGTGTTATCCCGTAATATTCAGTTTTATCCTGTAATATGCGGTTTTATCCCGTGGTAAGCGGTCTTATTCCGCAGTATAAGATTTTATCCCGTTGTTTACGATTTTATCCCGTGGTATAATCAGTGGTCGGCGGTTTCATCCCGTGGCTTACGGTAAAGTATGCGGTTTTACCCCGTGGTCTGGTTTGCAGTTTTACCTCGTGGTTTGATCTATGGTTTTACCTCATAGTATACGATTTTATCCTGAAAATATATGTTTATGTACGGATCTTTGTCTCAGTGTTAGGACTGTGGTTGTGGCGTGTGAGGGCCTGTTGTTAGATATGTGGTTGCGATGTGTGAGGACCGGCTATATGTATCATGGATTGCATGTACTGCATTATGGGACAGATAGACCAATTTTTAAACTATTTTAGGAGTCGTGTGAATCACGATCTAAAACTCCTTTTTCAATTGTTTTCAGGCTCCCGTGAGTGAGTCAAAAGCTGGTTTATATCCTCGCTTTCCCATTTGCGTGTGAAAACTGCTTTTAAGGCTTGAAAGAGGTTTAAACCTGCACTTCGATTTCCTAGCATGTTTTGTTTATACTGCATGCTTGTCTCGTTTCTGCTGAGCCTTGGCTCACGGTGTGGGATTTTTTTTTCTTCAGGTACCGGTCACGCAGGTTGATCTAGAGGTGCTGGAAATGTGGAAGAGTTATAGTCTTTCTTTTTGTTTCTATCTATATCATGTATGCTTAATACATGTTTTTCGGCGTTGGAGCCTTGTATTGTATGCTATTTGGCGTTTATATACACTGTATGTATGTTTATTTTGAGAGTATATTCTCAGGTTGTGTATATGTTTGGTAGTTTATGGGTGTTTCACGTGGCCCAGAGTTTAGGGCGTGACACTGTATCTAGGACTCTGGTTTCATTTATGCATGTGTTGCATGAGATGCATGTGTAGCGTGAGTCGCGTGTGTAGCATGTGACATGGTTTTATGAAATGTAGCATTGGTACGTGATCTTATGCATTAAAACTCTGGTCTAGTTATGCATATGTGATGAATGCATATGTGGTTCAGTGAACGTTAACTCTGGTCAACGGTGTATTAGTTGGGGCTGTGGTCTCTGAGTGAAAGTCTGAGAAGGTGTATTAGTTGGGGCTATGGTCCCTCGGTGAAAGTTCGAGAATGTGCATTAGTTGGGGGCTGCGGTCCCTCGGTGGAAGCCTAAGAAAGTACATGGATTGTATGTGAAGTATTGTGGGATGGATAAAACCAATTTCAAACTATTTTTGAGACTTGTGTGAGTCGTGATATAAAATTGTTTTCAAACCGTTTTAAAGGCTCTTGTGAGTAAAAAAAAAGGTTCTTATCATTGCATCCCGTTTGTTTTTGAAAACTGTTTTAAGGCTTGAAAGAGAGTCAAAAGCTACACTTGGTTTCTTAGCATGCTTAGCTTATATTTCATACTTGTCTAGTTTCTGCTGAGCTTTGGTTCACGGTGTGAGATTTAAAATGTCTTTTAAGTACCGGTTGTGCAAGTTGATTTGGGGTTGCCGGTGTGGCAGAAGATCTATAGTCTTTTTTTTTGTTCTTTTAGATCATGTATGCTTATAACATGTTTCTCGGTGTTAGAGACGTGTATTGTATATCTTTTTGGCGATTATATTTAATGTTTGTATGTTTTACTTTGTGAGTAAACATCAAGTTGGGTATTATATATGGTTGTTTAAGGGTGTTTCACGTGACCCGGAGTTAGGGGCGTGACAAATTCACTAAACATATGCCACTAATACATTTATTAGTATTAAGTATCTGTAACAATATCTTCTTATAACATAATTTTAAATTAATAAAATGTATTAATAGTTTAGGGAAACTCTGTGCATTTAGCAATAACATGCAACTAATAATTGTATTAGTGTTCAACTAATAATTGTATTAGTGTTCAACAGATAAGTGCTTTAAAAATTATTCAACATTGAATTTGCATCTACTAATTGTATCAGTTGCATATTGATCATATAGAGAATATATGTATCAAAAAATCACTGAATCCTAACTCAACCAGATCCATTTACGCAATGAAATTTGATCAGATCTAGCTATATTCAAATCCACTAAATCATTCTCAAACAATGTACTCACCGAATCGATCAACCTCTCAATTCGATAGGTTTTAATTCGTTAGCGAATCGTCAAGATTCGGTAAATTAGACATTAAAAAAAGTAAACTGAGAAAGTGAGAGAAAAAGAAAAAAGGAAAGAAGGAAGGTAGCGGCGCGCACAGGTGCGCCAACCTGACGCTGCAGCCCTCACCCATTTCCACCACCGGTGGCCGTCACCGCCACCGCTATCCACTCCAGTCGTCGTTGTTGGCAACCCTGTCCCCGCCCATTGCCGTCGTTCCGCTGTCAGACTTTCCTCCTCTCTCTCTCTCTCTCTCTCTCTCTCTCTCTCTATCTATATATATATATATATATATATATATATATAACACTCCGCTCCCCCTCTCCCACTATACCGACACCACCATCGCCACCACACTACCGGCCGCTAGCCACCAGCGACGCCATTACCAGCGTTATATATATCTCTCTCTGGATTTGATAATGGAAGGATTGAAAGATTTAGACAGAGAGAGAGAGAGATTTTAGAAGATGGGAGTTAATTAGAAAATAAAAAGGATAGATTTTAAATGAAGGTAAATTAGACATTAAAAAATTACTTTAAATGATAAAGGATTAAATCTATTAAAAAAATTATAGGACTAAATCTCTTATAATATTCTAAAAAGGACTAATTTTTAAATTTCTCGATTATTAAATCCCTTGAGTGTAAAGAAAAAAAAGAAAAAAAGAAAAATATCGAGCTTAAATCTTGGAACCTGCGCCCGCAAGTTATATATACCAGCGTTCTCGTGGCGAAGTGCGTTTTTAATTTATTGTAATACAGATGTTATATTTAAAAAATAAAAAAATAAAATAGTTATATATTTGCAAACTTAAACCGAATTAACTGTGAAAAATAAGCAAAATAATGTAGTTTTTAAATTATATCTTCAAAATTTTAAAATAAAAATAGTTATACAAAAAAATGTATTTTGGGTAAAATTTATATTCACGCAGCTTCAATTTTTCCCTTAATATAATAGTACAGATAAAGGCACAGCTCCAGTCCCTTGGGACTAAATTGACCCGAATAATTTTGGTTTTAAAATAAGTTTATTTTGATAATTCGAGTTATTTATTTTATAATTCTTAACATGTAAATTATTAATTTAAAAAATTTAATTGATCAAATAATATTAGGTGACTGAAAAAACACATTAGTGTTACAATAAATTATCGGTAAAGTCTATTCACCATTCATTTTTTTAAAACACAAACATGATTTTATTAAATACTTATCAATATCAGATTAATTTAATTTTTTGCATTAATAGTTTACATAACGTACACCACATGAGAAACTTGAATCATTAAAAGAAAAACTGCTCCCTATATATAATGTAATATATAGATATATATTTTTTATATATGAGAACCTCAAAAACACCGTTGGTTTCATATCGCTCTCATTTTTTAGCAAAAAATAGTTTTTGATAACAAACAAAATCATTTTTGATATTTTTAAAAGTAAATTATTATTTTAAAAAATTATCAAAAAAGTTCCTCAAATAATTTTAAGAGGCTTTTTTAAGAGTGTGTTGTATTTAAAAATCTTAAAAGAATTAATCTCATGCTTTTTTAAACCAAAAATCAAGTTCTATTATATTTTATCTGCCTAATATACCTCTAAGTCTATTTAAATAGTTAGCATTAATTATTTAGCTCTTAACCATGTTTGAATTCTTCAAGCTAATGAAAATAATTGTTACTTCTTTATAAATGAAAATAACCATAACATTTGAGAAAATTTTCAATTAAAAATTAAGTTTTAAAATTGAAAATTTTAAATTAAAACATTTCTCAGTTATGCGTGATGTACAATCATCGATCACCATGCATGGAAAATGGAAGGTGCAAAAGAGGTCAAAGCCACTTTCTCCAAACACAAGGAATTGATTCGTACCTTGTATATCGAAGAAAAGAAGGACAGTCTCTACCATTACAAAGTAATGAAGAAGTCATGGTGAATAATAGTTGGATCATTCCATATAATTTGTAATTGCTCTTGAAATATGATTGCCATATCAATGTAGAGATTTGTAACAGTATTAAAAGTGTGAAATACTTATACAAATATATGTTTGCAAGGACCCCAATCATATTGCTCTCGAAGTTCGTCGAGGCCCAAACTATAATAAAATATAACAATTTGTAGATGAAAGATGGAATTGTACTCCTAAGGCATTTTGGAAGATATTCAAAATTTTAATGATCCGACTGATCCCTTCTATCTAACGTTTCCAAATACACTAACCAAAGCCAAAGAAACAACATGTGAGATTTTATATCTTTTAAGACATCATAAATGTTTTAGTTGATGAATATTATTCAAGCACAATGCTTACCCAATTTTTTCAATTAAATGTTGAGGATACTACATGAAACTCTTATTTATATCGGGAGATCTCCTAGCATTATATGGGTAAAAAAATTGGCTACAAAGAGAAAGCCGTTAAAGAGTAATAGGTATAGTATACATCGTTTCTCCATTTGAAGGTGAAAGATTTACTTGAGGATTTTATTGAATCGTATTAGAGGTCCTAAGTTATTTGACGATTTATTGGTGGTTAATGAAAATGTTTATCCAACTTTCAAACAAGTAGCAAAACATCATGGTTTATTAGAGCGTGATGATAGCATAAAAAATTATTTGGTAAAAGTAGTTACGACTCACATGACCTCAGCTCGGAGAAGATTATTTATTACAATACTGGTGTACTATGAACGAACAAGTATACATAATTTGTGGACGAAATCTATCTTTACATGGTTGAAGATTACCAATCATCATCTACCACAAACTATCTACATATGTCCTTAACATAGTTCTTCATGATATAAATCTCCTCTTGGAGCACCAAAATAAGTCCCCAGCAGATTATGATCTACCTAGCATTGTGGAGGATTTTAATGATAGCTCAATTACTCCTAAGGTTATACAAGATGAGCTTTTCATTGTCATTTCCGATGAAGATCTAAATTTTGTTGCCATATTGAGCTTGATTAACCTAGCTTTTTAAAGAGGCCTTTTGACTTTTTGATTTTTTTATAAAAAATAAGATTTGAAAAAATGTAAAAAAGCCAACTTATTATAATAGGAGACTAAACCAATAAGTTTTTAAGAGGGTTTTAAGAAAAAAGCTAACCAAAATATAGGCTAAATACAGATCGAAGTTTGACATTTAATACAATAATGAGGGCTATCGAAAGCAATGGAAATGCAATATTCTTTGTGAATGGTCCAGGAGGAACAAATAAGACATACTTACACCGTGCCCTTCCTAATTAATAAGAATTAAGGTCGAATCGCCATTGCTAATGCTACATCAGGAATAGTAATTACGCTTATGCTTGGTGGGAGGACTACTTATTCAAGCTTTAAGATACCATTTAATCTAGATCCCTTTCAACGTGCTCAATCAGTAAATAATTAGATTTGGCTGAACTAGTAAGGCGTGCAATGGTCATCTTTTGGGATGAGGCCACCATGACCAATCGTTATGCTATCGAAAGCTTAAATCGTACATTCATTGAAATCATAGGTGTCGATTACCCTTTTGGCGGAAAAGTTACAGTTTTGGGTGTGATTTTCGTCAAGTACTGCCTGTTGTTCTTAAAGGTACGAAGGTAGAAACAATTGCTACATCTATTATAAAATCACATTTATGGAGTAATATCCAAGTACTTTTCCTAAAAGAAAATATGCGCTCTATAAATGATCAAGAGTTTGCGAATTTTCTCCTTTGTGTTGGGGATAGTGTACAATCAATGATTAGTGATGACATGATCAATGTACCAAGTTCAACAACAGTACCATGGGATGATATGGAATCAATAGATTGATTAATAGATGAAATTTATCTAGATATTAAGAACTATGTTATTGATGGAAGATATATGGTCTGTTGAGGTTTAATAACTCTCCGCAATGAAGATGTTGATAGACTTAATGAAAAAGTTATTCAAAAATTTTTGAGGCAATCAAAAGTATATTATTCTTTTTGTTGAGGTTGAGAGTGACTCTCATAATCTACGTCAACTAGAGTTTTTAAATTCTATCTCTCCTGGAGGTTTGCCCCATTATGTGTTAAACTTGAAAGTTGGTGCACCAATTATCCTTTGGAAGAATACTGTGTAACGACCCGATTTGGACCCTAATTATAACGATCTGGTTCAAACCCTAGTATTAGCAACGGTTAGCCAATGACGTCTTATGTCACTAAAAATGTTTGAAACCCTAACTCAACTCGAAACCCTAATTTGATATGAAAATCCTAAAAAGACCTAATACTCAAGAGGCAAAACTCTAATACCTAGAGAAGACTCACAACATTCTAAATTAAGTAAATAACATGAAATATTAGATTAAAAATAAAAAGTTCTCATAATTAGGATAAAATAACCTTTTTGCCTCTAGTACACCAAGAAATCATAAAAATTTAAAATTTGACACATGAATACCATAAAATAAATATTTAAATATAAATAAGTAGCAAAAAATAAAATAACAAAAAAAATGACAAAACTACTCCTTAGTGGCTGGTTCTACCTAGGAGAATGTGCCAAAAAGTCACTTTTTGTATTTTAAGCTCAAAATGAGAAAAAAATGTACAAGTCAAGCATTATATGACCCAAGACTATTCAAACAAGTAATACATATAATAATATAATATTATACGCTAATAAAATCAAATATATCATTATTAAAGTTTTTACACACTTAAATACGTTAAAAAGTCATATTTAGTCAAAATAACTTAAAGTAACTTAATTGCCTACATTTAAATAATTGATTGTTGTCGATTTTTTTTATAAACTATAATAATAATAATAATAATAATACTAAAATAATTTATTTTAGTAAATTAGAAGACCAAAAAAATACATCAAATCAATTTTAGAAATACTTTCTTGGACAATATAGTATCAAAATATCACCAAATAAGTAATTAAAGCAAAATTTGAGCACAAAAATCAACCAAACAGCCCCTTGGCCGAAATCCCATCTAAAAATATCTCTTACACAATTTCTTAATAAGAGCAAGCCTCCCATGCAACCAATCTAATTTAAGAAAATTAAATTAAAAGCTTTCAAATCATAATTACACCAACTAATCCTTCCCTCTATATAAAGAAGACCAAACCCTCGCTTATTTTCTCTACATTTTCGGTCAAGATGAGTGTGAAGGTCCATAATTTCTATGTCTTGAGTGTTCATCCAAGTTTGAGAGAGAAAGGAGGGAAGAAAAGGGAAGAAAGAAATGAGGAGCCTAGAAGGATCAATGAGGAGTTCATAAAAGCCAAGTCCTATCATCCTTCCACCATTAGATCATCAAAACAAGTAAGTAAACCTTTAAACTCTCTGTTTAATATCACACAAAATCTCTATCAACTCATCTCTTAACACACATTCAAGATCAAGAATCGAAAATGAACTGAAAAGGCGTTGTAGAGATGAAATAGGGGTTGTTCATGTTTTGTATGTTATGAGAGGTGGTTGTATGTTGTTATTCTTGAGTTTGATAACTTATATGAGTTATGAAACATTGATATTTAAGTTTAAAACACATACATGCAAAGAAAATGGGCCAAATGTTGGCAAACCATGAGCTAGGTGGCTAGAACACTTGTAGGCATGAAATTTGAGCATTTTAACCTATGTGCCCCAATATTTGAAAAATCATAAATAAATATAGAAAAATGATCTAAGTGTGTTCTTTATATCTAGACCTATATTTTGATGTTATATTTCATAAAAAATTTGTTTGAATTGATTTGAATAAGTAGAACTTGAGATATAACATTTTTTCCAAAGTGTGTCAGTTTCATACTAGTACGTATTGAAGCCCCAAAACCCTATTTTATAATGAGATATGAGCTCAGGTCAAAAGATAACAGTTGTACAAAACATGTAGATCTAGCTATCCACCAAACATGAACCTAAAATATTGAGTTTTGATAAGTCAAATCACCTTTGAAAGTCACTATTATAATTTAGTGAGTAATAGAACCTTCTGCCACATGTTTTTGTGCAACCCAAAATCCATATTTTTAGTGACATAATTCAAAAGAGGTCTTCATGAAACATGTAGGTAACACATTTATATAGGTTTTGTCCAAAAATCAGACCTAACAACCCTTGGATGATCCCTCAAACTATTTTTAAACCCTCTGTTGAAAACAAGTTCTGCTATGTGTTTTATGACTGACTGAACTTATTTTACAAAATAGCTTATTCCTCTAACTAGTTTCAAATAACTATCCTGAGAAGTATTCATGAGACTTGTAGGGGATATATTAAAGTAGAATATATCCAAAAATCAAACTTGTAGGACCTTCTTTGATATACCAAAATCGAGGCCAATTGAGGCCCTTTTTCTGTACTTTTCTCTATAAATTGCTGAATCATTTTCACTTATATGAATTTATTCACTTAGTTTCCTTAGGATTTGGTCTTAGTATTAAACATAAAAGTTGTAGAAAATATTTTTATCTAAATGGTGATCCAAAACCAGAATCTAACTCCAAGTTTAAGTATCTCAAAACACTGTTGTCTGTTTTAAATTGATACTTGAAAGTTGGCCTTTGAGTTATTAAGTGTGCAATTGAGCATGTCCTTGTTGCGAGACTTGAATTATGTGTTTTAATTGATTTAAATTGGATGCTTAATGATTTAGAGTTATTATATGATGATTAGAAATCATGTTATAAAATATGAACCATGTCTTGAGAATTGTAACTTATGCTTCATATGCATGTATTAAGTGCTTTAGAAACTTGTACCTTGTGCTATGCCATACCTAGTTTAATGCCATGCTATTATTAATTGTACTTTGGGATATGTGTTGTTGTACCATAAATACTATTGCATCGTACTTGAGGCATCTTGTGGGTCACAGCTTGTACCTTAGGTTAGTTGCATTGTACCTCTATTATATTTGTTGGGTCTATGTCTATTTGATTCCGTTGCTCCTTGAGTTATGTTTATATTATGGAAGTAGTGTTGACACAGAAAAATTGGGTAATTTTGAAGAGAGCCTAATTTTGAGTATTTAATCCCATCGAGGTGGTAATTTTGGAGAGAGCCCATTATGGCGGACTTAAACCCTATTGCCATGGTGTTTTAAAGAGTAATTCGGAGAGAGCCCGATAGTGGCGGTCCTAAACCCCTCGTCTTAGTATTTTGAATAATGTGAAGTGTTTCTTGAAATTTATGATTATTACTTAGACTTTGAATTGACACCGGCGAATGTATCACGAGTCTTAAGGTGGGACAATCAAATATATATATTGTTCTAATCATTGGTTATTGGTTGGCTCGGACCCCTTGCCGTTGCCATTTAGCATTAAAACAGCTGTGGCATAAAGCCCAACGACAGATTTACTAATTGCAACGAGGCGCGATGATGCTTTTGTGATCAATTCCTATAAAGTCTACTTTGGTAATTCCCAGCGTGGAATTCATGTTATGATTATGGGTGAATGTCGGGTTGGGCATTTGCATTGCATTCATGGTATCATATACTTGCATGTTTATTTACTTATTTGCCTATCATAATATAAATGCCAAATTTTCCTGTCTTCTTGACTTTAAAATATACTAAGTGTTAAATTGTTAGTCTAAGAGCATTTTAATTAGATTTGGATGATTTTAATAATTTATTTTTTTAATTAAATTGATTTAAAAAGAATTATATTTATTTGTTTCCAAAATGGTAAGTGTTGACACTACATGACTAATATGTCGACACCTTAAATCATTTGTGCTGACTCTTTGCATCAATTGAATTGACATTGTGTGTTCTACCAAAGAACATTTTGAGTCGACACAAATTGATATTTGAGTCGACACCTAAAGGCAAAATACGCGTGAAACTCTCAAGTGTGTCGACACCATTAAAAATTTGAGTCGACACCTTAACATGTTTGTCTAAGATGTTTTCAGGAACTCACTTGAGTCGACACCAAATTAGTTTGGTCGACACCTTTAGTATTAGACCGGAATCTAGACAATTGAGCAAAATGAGTCGACACCTACACAAGCCTTGCATGATTCACTTTGGCTTGACACCAACGCAATTTGAGTCGACACCAAGTAATCCATCGGATTCTTGACTTCGTAAAAAATGAGTCGACACCAAAGCTAAATGGGTTGACACCAGAGCTTCAAGATAATTCCTGACTCCAACTCAAACGAGTTGACACCAAAGGTTTATGAGTCGACACAAATGTTCTTTGTAGGAAAAATCTTTTTGAGTTGACACCAAACAACTTCGAGTCGGCCCCAAAACAACTGAGATCGTCTGCAGTTTTCTAAGTCGACACCAGATCAAAATGAGTCAACACTAAAACTACTGAGGCTGACTATAATTTTATAAGTCGACTCTAAAACGAAGATAAGTCGACACCAAAATTTTAGTAGCTTGTCAGACAAAATGAGTCTACATCAAAGATGATATGAGTCGACACCAATGGTCTCTCTTGGAAAACTGAAGTAACGTTTGAGTTGATACCAAAAGCTCCATGAGTCGACACCACCGTGTGGGTGAGAAAGATGCAGAATTTGTGTCAACCCCATTGCAGAAATGAGTCAACACAATTACTTGAAAAACCAAGCTCTAGATATTTTGAGTCAACACAAAATGAGTTTGAGTCGACCCCTGCGATAGATTTCAAATCTCGCGCTAATTCTAACTGTTGGATTGCAGAGCATTAATTGCTCCACTAATCCACCAATGGTCATTTACTTCAGATGGCAATATAATGAGTTAATATTTGAAACTTAGTAGATCTAGACACTGATTCTCACCTCTTTGTATTCATTTATTTTCAATCATTTGTAAAGAGCGTGAGTAAGTGAATCTTTGATTTTCATACATTTATTGTACTTAAGGGTGAGTCACCCTTGATCCTTTGAATGAGTAAGTGATACTGTTCAAAGAAGAATTTAAGAGTGATTAGAAGAAAATAGGGATTATTTTCGTAGGATCATCTTGAGGCTGTAAAAGGCTTTGAATGTGCCCATAAAGCATTCTATCTTATTGAAAATTCTCAAGGAGAGTCTTGAGGAGTGGACGTAGGCTTGGAAGAAGCCGAACCACTATAAATCTTAGTGTCTGGTTCAATTTCTTTGTTCATAACCTCTTTAATTTTTTCATTGCCTTATTTCTTAATATTTTTGCTATATTTGATTAAGAAATTAAAAGATTTTGAAAAAGGTTTTCAAAATTTTTATTATTGTTTTAAAACCAAATTCACCCCATCTTGGTTTGTCTAGGACTAACAATTAGTATCAGAGCTTGGATTCTTATTTTTTATTTAACCGTTTAAGAGTTTTTATGAAAACTACTAGTATTGGACCGATTCAATCTAAAGATCAGTCCACCAAATGACCTCCTTTATTCAATAAAAAAAATTATAATTATTAGAAGGCTAGAATGAGAATTTACATCCAAGCCGTATACTATGATCTATGAAGGGTTATAATGAATGAACCCAAAAGATCTACCAAGACTGTTGAATGAGCTATTGTTCCTAAACCTAAAAATGAATGGACTGAAAATGACACAAGGGAGATTCAAAAAATGCCAAGGCTATGAATCTCTTATACTGCTCTCTTGACCCCAATGAGTTCAATATGATCTCCACCTATGATATTGTTAAGGAAATTCGAGATAGACTTGAGGTTACCCGTGAGAGAACCAACTAAGTCAAAGAATCTAAGATAAGCATGCAGTTCATAATTATGAATTGTTTAAAATGAAGTATGATGAAACTATCTCTGAAATGTTTACAAGATTCACCGATATTATAAATGGATTAAAATCTCTTGGAAAGATCTACTCTAATGCAGAGATGGTAAGAAAGATTCTTAGGTACATGCCTAAAAGTTAGAAAGCTAAAGTCACTGCCATTCAAGAAGCTAAGAACCTCAATACACTTAGTTTAGAGGAGCTTCTTGGATCACTCAAGGCTCATGAGATGAACATCAAAGTGGATGAAAAAGATAACAACAAAAAGAAGAAGGGCATTGCCTTCAAGTCCTCCACTCTTGATGAGGAATCTAATCAAGAATCCACTAATGACGAATATGAAGATCTAGCCCTCATTACAAGAAAGTTCAAAAGGTTTTTCAAACATAAGAAACAAGGAGGAAGAAGATTTTTCAAGAAAGATGGGCGCAAAAGAGAACTCAACAAGTTCAAAGGAGAGTCTATCAAATTCAAGAATGATCACAAGAAAGATGAGATCATATGCTATGAATGCAAGAAGCTTGGACATGTGAAAGCCGAGTATCCCAATTCAAGAAGTACTTCAAGAAGGGATTCAAAAAGGCTATTCTACCTGCATGGAGTGAGAGTGATGATACCAGCTCCGAGGATGAAAATGAAGAAAATAAAGTTGCTAATCTTAGCCTTATGACCAAAGAGGATGATGAGGTAACAAATGACCATTTCTCTTTAGAAGAATTACAAATTGCAATTGAAGATTTGCATGATGAATTAAGAAAAATGGGTGCTAAGAATTCAATTCTTAAAAAGTTTGTCCTTTCCTCATCTTTTGAAATTGAGAATTTAATAGATGAAAAGCATTTTTCTATCAAAACAGATTTTGTCTTTGAAAGATGAAAACCAAGCTTTAAAAGAAAAAGTTGATGATCTTATAAAAATAGTGCATAAGTTTACACTTGGAAAAGAAAATTTGGATAAACTTCTTGGTATGCAAAAATGTGTTGTTGACAAAGCTGGGATTGGATACTAACCAAATAATAAACAAAAGTTTTTGAGCAACATCTTTGTTAAAGCATCATCAAATCACTCTTATGCAACTTGCTTTCATTGTTATAAGCATGGACATACTGTCACATATTGTCCACATAGAAAATCTCTTATTTTACTTGTCAAAAGGGTTTAGGTTCCCAACATGAGTGGCTAAACTTTTTCTACTCTTAAGGGATGAGGAATCCCTAGTCAGTATTTTTAGGAGTAGTTTAAACTCGTCTGTTTATTCTTTAAATTGGATTTAATTCATTGTATGATTTGAGGCGTCGACGTTTTGATCAACCAACTTTTAATTTGATTATCTAGTTCTATTTTTATTTTATGTGATTGTGAAAATGAGATTATATAATTATTATATTTGTGCTTCGATATTCAAACGTGATATACTCTATACTTTGTTAAGACAGATCGTACCTTGGACAATTCGTGCCAAAAGCTTAGATAGAGAATGTCAGGTTTGGATTCAAGCATATGCTCTTGATAATCGTTATCGGTCTTGAAGTCGCGGTAGAATTGAATTGAATTGAATAAAGATAAACTAGAGTTTGAATGAAACTAAGAGTTGCTGGCTAGGGAGAATTCTAACCCTTAGGAACCTTTTCTTATTTGAATTCTAAATCTTTGACTTTATTAACTTTTTAGTTTAATTAGAAGTATAATCAAAATCAAACACCTTTTTACTAAAAGAAAATCATTAATTAAATATTTATAAATAAATCATAATCGCATTCAAATCCCTGTGGACGATATTCGGACGTTAACTACAATTGTACGAGTTAGTAGTTAAAATAATGTTTTAAATAATTATTTTTGGTGCAATACAACTTGAACCAATTTTTGGCACCGTTGTCGGGAATTAAATCACGATTAAGATTTATTCAGTAAATATTCTTGTTCTTAATTTTCTTGTTACTATAATACTGCAGTGCATTACAATTTTTCCTTTTTCAGGTTCATCGAAAATTGAAGACGGTAGAAATTTGGAACAAACAGGCACAAACACAACTAAAGAGGATCATCGTTATCCACGCACTGTAAATTTTAATTTTTATCTTTATTTGCAATAAGAGAAAACTAGATTTAGGGAGCTTGTAACCCATCCCAGTATTTCTTTCGTGAATGCTCGGCCTTTGATTTTCCTGTCCAGCTTTAGATCCCTTTGACCTTGAAATTGAACTCACTTTTCGGACGGCCCAATGAGCTTGACTTACGTCACACACTACACCCACTACCAGGGCTGACCAACAACAACAGGTAGATCCTTAGATTAAATATCTGATCGAGTACTTTACTCCTTTAGAGTATATGCCACCTTCCTACATTCAGCCCCTGTTGTTGGAGCTATGCACTACGAGATTAAGACTAATATCATTCAGATGCTTTCATCTTTTTGTGGTCTGAGTAATGAGGATCCATACAAGCATATTGATGAATTCCTAAAAATTTATTCAACGGTCAAAATCAGTAACTTCTCTGATGATGCCCTTAAACTAAAACTGTTCCTGTTCTCCCTTAAAGATAAAGCCAAACACTGGCTTAACTCTCTAGAACCGAACACAATCACTACTTGGGCTAAACTTCAATAGGAATTCCTAAAAAAATATCTTCCTATAGGTAAAGCCAACCAAATTAGACACGCTATCACGAGTTTTACTCAACTTGACAGTGAGACCTTTTATGAAACTTGGGAACACCTTAAGGATCTTATTAGAGCTTGTCCTCATCATCAAGTGCCAAAATGGTAGTTAGTCCAGCGTTTTTATGATGGGTTGACTCCTCAACATCGTCAATTCGTAGATGCCTCTTGCGGTGGAACCTTTATATTGAAAAATGAGAATGAGGCTTGGATTCTTTTTGAGAGCTTGAGTGAAAACTCACAACACCAAGCCTCAACTTCTCGTACAGATCGATCCATAGTTCCTTCCACCTCGAAAGCCCGAGGCATATACGAGGTTTCTCAAACACCCGACCTAATTACCACCCCGACACAGACTCTGAGTCAGCTTCTGTTCAAAGGTTCAGCCACAACACCTACTTCTCCATCCTCCGTCTTTACAGGCCCATGTACATTATGCGCCATTCTAGCCCACTTTGTATCTTACTGCGCATCTACTGCCAATACCTGAGTTTATGCAAGAGCAAGTTAATGTAGCCTAGGGTTTTTCCCATTCAGGTAACAATTCTTTTTTAAGTACCTATAACCCGGGTTAAAGAAATCACCCGAACTTCTCTTGGCGACAACCTAATCAAGGGAACTTCCCAGCACCACCCCGAGACCGTCTTTTGCTCTAGGATACAGTCAGCCAACCTATCCTCCTCTTGTCTAACAGACCACACCTCTACCACCGCCTGGAAACACTACATTTGAGGATAAGGTGTTGAAAGCTTTGCAAGAACTTGATACGAGAACTCAGTTATTGAGCTCGCATTCTTAGTTCATCGCGAAGCTCGAGACACAGGTAGGCCATCAAGCTACTGCTATGAGGCGACGAGAGGACGATAAACTCCCCAGTAAACCAGTAACTAATCCTAAGGGTCAGTTTACTGTAGAAAGTCAGCCAACTTCTTTTAGTGGCTTCCACGAGCAGGCACAGGTAGTCATTACCTTAAGGAATGGGCTAGAACTTGAGACTCGCCCCGAGAAGTCTACTCCACCCACAGTCCCTAGCGACCCGAAGCCGTCTGATGGCTCCAACATTGACCTGTCTTCCTCATCTTCTACACCATTAGCACGAGCTGACACACCTCCGTTTACTCCTATAGCATCTCAGGAGCCACTGATGGCTCCTGTTCTACCTCCATTCGAGCCTCGTGCTTCTTTTCCTATGTGCCTCAATAGGCCGCCACCGTTTGAAAAAAGGAGAGTCGCCCTTAAAGACATGCTTGATCTCTTCAAGCAAGTCAAGATAAATCTCCCACTCCTCGATGCCATAAAGAAGGTTCCTTCTTACACTAAATTTCTAAAAGATCTTTGCAGTCAAAAGCGTAAGTCTAGAACCAAAATTCCAAAAAAGTCCTCCTCATCGAGTAGGTTAGCGCTGCCATAGGACACGCTACCATCCCCAAACTCAAAGACCTGGGGACTTCTACCATTTCTTGTGTCATCAGCGATCACTCGATCGACCGAGCCCTGCTTGACTTAGGAGTTAGTGTCAACCTTGTTCCCTACTCGGTTTATGAGCAGTTTAGGTTAGGAGAGCTCAAACCAACACCGGTCATGCTTCAGTTATCTGACTAGTCTATTAAAGTACCTTGCAGAGTCATTGAGGACGTACTTATCAAAGTTGACAAGTTCCTTGTCTTATCGACTTCATTGTCCTAGACACCGAGCCTAACCTTCAGCTTAGGCAACAGATTCCCGTCATCCTTGGCAGACTCTTTTTGGCTACGACCAACGTTTGTATAAATTGCCATACAGGAGCGATGGATGTCTCCTTTGAAAATATGAAAGTGTGTTTAAACATCTTTCATGCCTCTCAGTAGCCCCCACAGCATTCTGACTATTTTGCAGTCGACGTAATTGATGAGGCCACCGAATCAGCACTACCCTTCGTATTCGGTGACGACCTTTTAGAGTCATGTTTAGCACACTTTGGAGCTGACACCTTTGATGTCGAGCGGTCCATGAGTGAGGTCACTTCTCTTCTTGAGTCTGCTAGTTATATTGACACTCCACCATGGAGGTCTCGATTTGAGTCCCTACCACCTCTATCCTCCATTTCTTCTATGCCCTCTCTAGATTCTCCACTAAACTTTAAGCAAAAACCAGCCCCGGTCTCGCTCAAGTATGTTTTCCTAGGGTCCAGTAGCACCTTACCTGCCATCATTAGCTCTGATTTGACTTTCAACTAGGATAGTCATCTAGTTGAGGTTTTGAAAGCCCATAGAGGAGCCATAAGGTGGTTAATTGCTGACTTGAAAGGAATTGATCCTTCGGTTTGCATACATCACATTCACTGCGAGAACAATGCAAAATCGACCCGTAAAATGTAATAGAGACTCAATCTATGCAACGGAGACTCAATCTAAACATGAAACAAGTTGTGTTAAAGGAAGTCGTGAAATTGTTAGATGCAGGTATCATACACCCCATCTCTGACAGTAAGTGGGTGAGCCCAACCCAAGTCGTCACTAAGAAATTCGGGGCTCACCGTTGTGCAAAATGAAAAGGGAGAGTTGATACCCACTCGTACCACAACCGGATGGCGAGTGTGTATTGACTATCGTAAGTTGAATACTGCCACTAGGAAAGACCACTTCTTACTGCCTTCATTAACCAGATTTTAGAGCGTCTAGCAGGTCAAAGTTATTTATGCTTTCTAGATGGTTATCCTGGGTATAACCAGGTGCCCGTCTATCCCGACGACCAAGAGAAAACCACCTTCATCTATCCATTTGGCACCTTCGCCTATCAGCATATGCCTTTTCCATTATGCAATGTACCCATAACTTTTCAACGGTATATGATGCATATTTTCTCCGATATGGTCGAGAAATTCCTAGAAGTCTTTATGGATGACTTTTCTGTGTTCGGGTCCTCATTTGACAATTGTCTCCAAAATATAATGAATGTTCTTAAACGAAGCATGGAGGCAAATCTTGTGCTTAGTTGGGAAAAGAGCCATTTCATGGTTCAATAAGGCATTATGCTGGGGCACATTGTTTAAAAAATGGTGATAGAAGTCGACAAAGCCAAAGTCAACCTCACTTTGAAACTTCCTCCCCCTGCTTCTGTTCGGCAAGTTCATTCGTTCTTAGGGCGTGCAATTTTTTACCATAGATTCATAAAGGACTTCTCTAAGATCTCCAAACCTCTCTATGATCTCATTACGAAAGACGCATCTTTCATCTTTAACGAATCACGCCTTTGATTTTTTGAGTAACTCTGAGACTCCTTGTCCAGTGCACCCATTATGCAGTCAACCAATTGGTCGCTACCTTTCGAGATCATGTGTGATGCGTCGAATTATGCCATAAGAGCTGTCTTAGGTCAACATGTCAACCATCTCCCTCATGCCATCTTCTATGCTAGTAAAACCCTCACTGACGCACAACTGAATTATAGCACTACCAAAAAGGAATTACTGAACATAGTCTTCGTACTTGACAAGTTTAGGTCATACCTCTTAGGCTCGAAAGTCATCATCTACACTAACCATGCTGCCCTTCGACACCTGCTATCCAAAAAGGCACTAAGCCCCGACTCATCTGATGGATTCTTCTCTTATAAGAATTTGACCTAGAGATTCGAGATAAAAAGGGAACCAAGAACTCCATAGTTGACCACCTCTCCCATCTTATAGTTGCCCTATCTAGTGACTCCACTCCTTTACGTGACTCGTTTATGGATGAGCAACATTTTGCAGTAACTGGCACCCATCTCCCATGGTACACCGATACTATCAACTATTTGGCAGTCGGACACATCCCCTCTCATTGGTCTACTATCGACAAGGACCGACTTTTCTCCCAATTTAAATACTATTTTTGGGAAGACCATGAACTCTTCAAATACTACTCTAACCAAGTAATACGTAAATGCGTCCCTGAATTCGAGGTAGCAAGCATTCTCACATTTTGTCACTCTTTTGCCTATGGAGGACACTTCAGTGGCAAGAAGACCACAAGAAAAGTCCTCCAGTCTAGTTTCTTCTGGCCCACTCTTTTTAAAGATGCCCATAACTTCTGTTGAGCCTGCCTTCACTACCAGCAAACTAGCACAATTTTCTCCTGAGACATGATGCCCTTAAACCCTATACTTGTTGTCAAACTCTTCGACGTTTGGGGTATCAACTTTATAGGACCTTTTCCACCATCACATGGCTACGAATACATCTTAGTAGTGGTGGATTATATGTCCAAATGGGTCGAAGCTGTGGCAACTAAATCAAATGACCACAAGGTTGTGGTCAAATTCCTCCAGTCCAATATTTTTAGTCGATTTGGTTTTTCATGAGCTGTTATCAGTGACGATAGTACATATTTTCTAAATAAATACTTCTCCACCCTTCTTTGCCAGTATTCCATCACTCACAAGGTAGCCACTCCTTATCATCCTCAAACTAGTGGTCAAGTCGAAGTATCCACTAGGAAAGTCAAGAATATTCTGACTAAGATTGTCCGTCCCAATAAGAAAGATTGGTCTGATAGGTTGGATGATGCCCTTTGGGCCTATCGCACTGCTTTCAAGACCCCTATAGGTACGTCTCCATATCATCTCATTTTTGGGAAGAGTGTTATCTTCCAGTAGAGTTAGAGCACCGAGCATACTGGGCCATCAAAGCCTATAACTTTGATATGAATGATGCTGATACCCACCTTAAACTTCAGCTTAATGAGCTCGAAGAAATCCATAACGAAGCTTACGAAAACTCCCACACCTACAAAGCTTGAACGAAAGCTTGAACGACAAATATATCCATCGAAAGTTATTTGCGCCAAATCAAAAGGTATGGTTGTTTAATTCCAAGTTACGACTTTTTCTGGGTAAGCTCCAATCAAGATGGGAAGGCCTGTTTACGGTCACCCACATCTACCTTCATGGTGTCTACCAGCTGCAAAACCCTCGTTCAAGTAAGCATCTTGTAGTCAATGGCCGGCGTTTAAAATCGTACATCGGCGGTATCTCTGTCGACCCTACTATCGAGTCCATCGACCTCGTTGATCCTGCACCCCCGACTCAGTGATCGAGCACTACGCCTAGTTAAAGACATTAAACTTAGCTCTATTGGGTGGAAACCCAGATTTTCTTTAGTAGTAATAGGGGAAGGTAAAAAAAAAATCCGGCTAGATGGTCTGATTTCATCCGAACAAAATGAGACATGTCCCTTCTTGATATGCACAATGCCTCAGCTTTTCAGAGCATTATTACTATGTTCCTCCATTCGGATGAAATACCAATGGCTATGTCCTTTCGAACCTTAAGCTGACATGTGGCACCTGCCCGGTCAACCTCCGTCTGGATGGCCCTTATTCCATTTGGATGGAATCAAGTTGAGGTGACGTTTTTAGCACCTGGCATTAACGCCTTTTACCTCATAACTCTTCAGTTCATCTAGACGGCATCCAGACACCATGCACACCGTCTGAACGCACATTGTCTATCCAGATGGAACCCGTCGAATTCTACAAATTCAAGGCACTTCTTATTTTTGCACCATCTCAACTCCTCACACCTCTCCTCTCTTTTTCTCATTGACTCTCCACCTCCTTCAAATCTCGGTCCATGGCTTCCTCATCCCCTCGCCCTACCAAAAGGGGCTGAGGCTCCGATTATGCCTCCTTTACTGCACCTGCTACCTAATGGGAAAGCTGAGAGTTCCACATCTTCACCACCTACCTGGTTCGTGACGGTGAATTTTTGCAGCCTGACAACTATGCCTCCCAGAGCATACGTCTAATGGAATCTCGCCACAATATTGGCTTCTATGGCCTCTTTCCACCGCCCTACTCCCGCCTGGTTCAACACTTATACCAAAACCTCTAGCAGATAGGTGACGACGTTCGCGACTTCCTCCTTGCCTACTTGTACACCTCCATCGACGATGTTGCCTTCTCCTTTGGTGCCCATCACATCACCACTGCCTTCGGCACCGAGGGTGATGAGGGCTACGATAACCTCCCTACCATCCCCCACTCTATTAGCCTCACTGATATGGCCTTTGCCATCTCTGAGGGCTGCGTCACCCCTGGGGCCAACTTTGCCTGCATGGCGATGTCATTGAACCCTTGTGGTTCATTGATATTATCTTGCAGAAAAATGTGTTCACCATGGACCACAAGGATGAGCGCTGCCACGCCTTCCTCCAGACCCTTTATGCCCTTTATACCAATGCTTCAATCTCTATCCTCTCCTTCATGCTAGATGAGACGTTGAAGTTCATTACCTCACCCCGCATCAACTGCCCTCTCCCCTACTCCAACCTCATCGCCCCTTATCTTGACCGCCTCTGCCTCTACCCCCTTACTCCCTTCATTCTGTTCCCCTCCAAACATTCTGTCCTGACGGTGAACATCTATACTTAGGTAACATGGCATAAGAGTCGCCTTGCTTTGATTAATCGTGCTAACCCCGAACATCCACTATCGCAAGAGCTGGGCAGCCACTTCAACTCAACACTCGCGTCCACCTCCTCATTACCTTCCTCCTCCACCTGGTCTTTAACCGTGGTCACCTATAATGCCTTAAACGACCGATTAGATCGGTTGGAGGAGAGACTGGCCAGGCCGTGCTGGAGGCCACATTTACAGCCCGCCTACCCCGGACCAATGAGCAACTCTGAACGCTGTCTTCCATTTTAACCTGGCTGCCCCGTATGGACCTCCTCTTACCCCCTCCTTTTTAATGCCTTTCTTTATTTAT
The DNA here is from genome assembly GCA_034768845.1 of Heliamphora exappendiculata. Taxonomy (NCBI): domain Eukaryota; kingdom Viridiplantae; phylum Streptophyta; class Magnoliopsida; order Ericales; family Sarraceniaceae; genus Heliamphora; species Heliamphora exappendiculata. The sequence goes on from JAOTRH010033372.1 coordinate 27,880, forward strand.
TTTTTCTTTGTTTTCTTTGTTTTCTTTTTCTTTTCAAGCTTTAGATTCTTTTTCCTTTTCCCACATTAGTCCCACAGTCGCCTTTAGGGCATTTTTCCTTTTATTATATTTTTCTTTTCTTTTATGTAATAAACACAGTTGGTTATTAATAAAATCTGTAGTTTTCTTTATTTTACTTGTCTTTATTTGCTTTACTTCTTGGTTTTTGGCTGTATGAGTTTCTAATTTTTGGTATTTTATTTGGAGATTTCATTTTTTTACGGTAATTATCCTTTCCTTTTGCTTTAATTTGTTCGCATTGCGGACATTGCAATGTTTAAGTTGGGGGGTTGTTACTGTGTATTCAAAGTGAATCAAAAAATAAAAAAAATAAAAAAAGAAGTTTTGAGAACTTTTAAAGTTTTAGTTGAAAATTTACTACCTCGGATAAGAAGGAATACAATATTTTTGGCTTATTGCTGTAATTGCAAGAAATAAATCATGAAATTATACACTTGGCACAATCTGGCATTGCACACTTAGCTGTTGAAATTGGTCTTTATGCTAATAAATACGTATAGTAAGAATGACTTGAACAAAACAATAAGGTGGAGACTTTACCCAGTGAGTCTTTGAACCTGTGATTCTTTTTGAGAGATTATTATTACATTCACTCATTTTTCTTTTATTCAGCATATAACTGTCGCTGTATAATCTCGTAATTCATTTTTTGGCCAAAAATTGAGAATCTGTTATATGAGTTGAATTTGAAATTTTCTAAAAATAAGGATTGTGCAAAAAGATTTTGTTAAACTTGGAATATGATTTTAGGCTATGTTTCTATATTTGAGTCTGTTCATATTTTTTTCTATTCAATTGACTCTAATTCCCCTCTTTTTGAGCATTTTACCTATAAGCCTTTTTCTTGTTCCCTTGTTATATCTAAAAATGTCATGTGAATAGGTTAATGGCTATATGAAAAAAATAAAGTCTACGATAAAAAATAAAAAGGGTGGAAGAGTTTTATTAAAAACAAAGGGGCAAGTGAGTGGTACCAAAAAGTAATGATTGAATGAATGGCAAAATATAGAATTCTGTGTGATACAAAATGGAAAGTTAGCTTTGAAAATGGCAAATGTGAGCAATAATTGAAGAAAGTGAGAATTGAGTAATGTTTAGCAATTAACTTGTTTTAGGACATTATACACACTCAACCCTAGCCAGAGACACATTTTTCCTACTTAACGCTTCACCAAAAAATAAAGACCTAATTGATCATCGGTAAGACATAATCTGATGCACAAAAATAAATAATTGAAAATGATAAATTCAACATGCATAAAATTTTCTCGATATATGGCATTTTAATTACGAGATTATGTATCGTTCTTTCTTACGTGCTTCTTCTCGAGTCTTGAAGTATGTGGACACAATTGGTTGAATTGCATATATATTTCTTCTGCCACGTACTACATGAGTGTACATATATGAGTAAGTTTTTGAGTGCTTTATTGTGAGTGAATATACAATGAGGATTGAAGTTAAGACATAATTTTTGATAGAAATTCGCACTTTAGGTATTCTAAGGCATAGGATTAATCTAAATGGCCAAGCCCACATATACATGCCAAGTTCAATTTTTGTGATGAATATTTTGTGAAAATAGCAGTGAGTCAAGATAATGTATGAATTCAATATCGGGGGTAGTATTTTTATCGTTTTTACTTTGATCTTCTCAAAAGCAAAAATATTGCATGTGGGTAATGAGATAGATTTTTCTTTACTTTGCTCGAGGACTAACAAAGTGTAAGTTGGGGTGTGTGATCGGTACGTAAAAATGCCGATTCTATTTTACAAAATACACTATGTTAAGTCTCGAAAATATGTTTAACAAATTATTTTGTAGTGTTTTTGTCAACAACATCATTGGGAGTAGCTTAGAGGAGAAAAGGGTGTAAAACAGGACAAAAAGGAGAAGTGGGACAAAAAGGGAATTTTTATAAAAGTTACATCCAGACAAAATTGGTCCAGTAAGAATTGCGTCTAGATGGCATTTGGATAGAAAGGTTTCTGTGATGATTATGTCCTGACGAACGTCCGAAAAAAATGTTGACAATAATAATTACATCCAAACGAAAGAGTCCAGCGTTTAGACAAAGCATAAAAGTGTCCGGACGAAATATCCAGTATCTGGACAGTGCGCACAGATTGAGTTTCACCTAGAGTTTGAAATTGTGGCGAAAAGCCAACCTATAAATAGGTGGCTTGGGATCATTAATAAGGGATTAGATATTTTCAAAAGATAAGAGATTAAGGAAAGCTAAAAGGCCAATATGGAAGGCACAGGATGTGCCATGAAGTCAAAGACTGAGACTCGAGACTTTGTTCTTCTTCAGCTTTTCATTCTTTCTAGTCGCAATATGAGTGGCTAAGCTTTTTCTGTTATTAAGGAATGATGAATCCCTAATCGGTATTCTTAGGAGTAGTTTAAACTCGTCTATTTATTCCTTAATTTGGATTCAATTCGTTGTATGATTTGAGACGTTAACGTTTTGATCAACAAGCATTTAATTTGATTATCTAGTTTCATTTTTATTTTCTGTGATTGTGAAAATGAGATTATACAACTATTATATTTGTGCTTCGATATTCAAACGTGAAATACTATATACTTTGTTAAGACAGATCGTACCCTGGACGGTTCGTGCCAAAATCTTAGATAAAGTATGCCATGTTTGAATTCAAGCTTATCCTCTTGATAATCCTTATCGATCTTCTAGTCGCGGTAGGATTGAATTGAATTGAATAAAGATAAACTAGAATTTGAATAAAACTAATAATTACTGGCTAGGGAGGATTCTAACCCTTAGAAACCTCTTTCTTATTTGAATTCTAAATCTTTGACTTTCTTAACTTTTTAGTTGAATTAGAATTATAATCAAAATTAAACTCCTTTTTCGTAAAAAAAATTATTAATTAAATATTTATAAATAAATTATAATTGTATTCAAATTTTCGTGGATGATATCCGGACGTTAGACACTATCATATGGATTAGTAGTTAAAATAAAATTTTAAATAATTATTTTTGGTACGGTATGACACAAACCAATATGGGTCCTATTTTTGCTAGATCCTAATTTTAAATTAATTATTTATGTAGACTATTTTATCCATTCTTTAATTAGAATTAGAGATTTTGAGAATAAAGAAGAGAGAGAATGTTAGAAGAGTAGGAAGGAGAAAAAAAGAAATAAAAATAATAAAGAAGAGGGAGATTGTTATAAAGAGAGAAGAGAGAGAATGTAGGGAGAAGAAAGAGAATATTTAGTTTTTGTTTTAAAATTATATTACTTTTTTTCAATATATATATATATATATATATATATATAATCTTCTCATTAAGATCAATAAAACAAGATTGAATAAAAATAATCTTTTCTCAATTTTACAAAAAACTGAGAACTTTTTTATTCTCACAAATTAGAGAGAAAATCTTATATTTTTAAAACTAGAATATCTTACAAAAAATGAGAAATTTTCAATTTTCACACATTTAGTCTAAAAAATGAGTAGATTTGGAAGCTCTAATTTAGAAAATAAAAAATGTTTTAATGAAAATGTAACGACTTGATTTTTTTTGTTAAAAAGGTAATAATAATAATAATAATAATAATAATAATAATATAATGATAATAATAACAAAAAATTTAATATAATGATAATATATTTTTTTATGTGCTTATCATGTAACATCCCGACCCTTCTCATGGCAACAGTATTGTCCGTTTTGAACAAAATCCTCACGATTTTTTTCTTCCCAGAAAATCACCCATCATTGCGTTACTTCAGCATAAACACGCTTAACTAAGTTCTGCTAGGGTCACTACCACATCGAAAAAGGCTTCATTCCTATGTAGGAGTCCAAGATTTTTTTCTTTAAAACCTAGGAACTATCTCTCACTTTTCGATGTAGGATACCAGAATATCACAATCCACTCTCTTAGGGCTGCCCGTCCCTATGCAGTAACCTACCAGTCCCTTACCGACCCGCTCACTCAGTAGCCTGCCCACATGATACACGAGACGGTAGGGGCCTATACTCGAAGGTGGGGAGAGTCAGCTATGATATCATTTGTAACACCCCGACCATTCTCATGGCAATGATATTGTCCATTTTGGGCAAAGCCTTCACGGTTTTGTTCTTCCTAGGAGGTCACCCATCCTTGCGTTACTCCAATGTAAGCACGCTTAACTGAGTTCTGCTAGGGTCTCTACCATCTGGGAAAATACCTCATTGCTATGTAGTGGTCTAAGGTTTTTCATTCCCATGTTAATGTAAGTTGGTTAATTGCTAAGTGAATGTGAGCAGCCAGTTGGTTGGTTAGTTATTCTTGTTTGGTTGTTTTTGAGATATAGATTTGTAGGGTAAATCATTCCTACGAAAAAATAATAATAATAAGGAACGATTGGATATGAATAATGGTTGAATTGATGAAAAAGAAACTAATAAATGAATGTTAGAACCAACGGTTGATGGTAATGGATAAATTGGGCTTGATTAGCTCCACAGTGTAAGATAGAAAATTTGCATAAGTAGGGTACCCTACCCATCGGGTTAGTCTCCATAAAAGTGTGTACATATTGCCTACCTATTGGCGTTCCTCTGGGAAATCGAAAAGGAATGTTTACCGTGGTGAGTTTTATACTTCAGGCTTCGCATAGCCGGATGGGCGGTAATAGTCACGGGGCTCTATAAGCTGCACCCAGGGTCGGTTCAGAACTTGATGAATTAAAGAGACTTCAGTGAAATGGAAGAAACTTCAAAATTTTGATACTGAAATAGGAATTAAAGAGAAAACATAAAGTGCAACGAGGATGCATTATTTGGCATTCACTTACACCTCACATATTGTGCATACTACTATGTTAAATCTTTATCCTACATGCTTTGGCTCATATTGTTTATATCCAATATTTCTTAGGTTCAAGTGAATTTGAGAAACCTTAATGACTGTTGCAAATTTGAAGAAAAGTATAATGGCTTCAGATATTTTTTATGGTGTTAAAAGTTTTTGTTTTTGGGATGTTGGATGAAAAGTAGTTGAATTGTAAGAGTGGACGAATAAACTTATAGTAACAAGTTTAAGAACTCTTACGGTTTAATTTCTTTTAGGAGAATATGATTTTGGATTGTAATACCACCTGGGCAAGGTCAATGTAGTGGCAGATGCCCTTAGCAGGAATTCATTGAAGCCATTGGCTCATATTGCCATTCAAGAGTGGAAGATGCTTGGGGAGATCGGAGAGTATGATTTGAGTCTTGTGGAGACCGATGATCAGGCCACATTATTTACTGTATTGTCATAGCCGACGCTTATCGACCGTATTATTGAGGCTCAGTAGCTTGACAGTGAGCCCTAAGTATATAGAGATCGTGTGGCTAGTGGAGAAGATGTCGAGAGATGAACCATTCAGTTTGATCAGGGCTTGAGATTTAGGGACAAATATAGAGGCATTTTTCTAGGTGCTAGAGACCCTAGTAGAACTCAGTTAAGTGTGCTCATGCTGGAATAATGCAAAGATGGGTGACCTCTTAGAAAAAATAAAACTGTGAGAGTTTTGCACAAAGCGGATAATATCATTACCATTAGAAAGGTCGGTGTATTACATATCAACAAAAATAATAAACAAATAAATAAAATAAAATTTGATACGTTTTTACGTGTTTGTTTTGAGTAGTTTTTTTTTGACATTTTTCATGAATTTTGAAAGAAGTCCGTTTAGCCAGAAATCTTAGTTGGACCAACTAATTCATTCTTTAAGCCCAATTTGAACTACAAAACCCAATTATTGAAAATAAACCAGATAACCCAACAAAATGCTGTTTTGCCTACCCATGTTTCTCTTTTAAGCCAAACAAGGCCTTAAATAAATTTTATCTACCAAAACTAAAATTTTATAAATTTAATTTGATTTAAAATAATATATTTATATAACTCAATTTAATTAATAAAAACTATGTATACTAATTTTCAAATTAAAAGCTTATTTTAGAAATTTAGCAAAAAGACTTATTTTGACACGTGTCATTTATGTGTATCCTTTCAATTATTATAAAAATAATTTTAAGTTATAGAAACAATGTGTCAACTATAATTTTATTAATTGAATACAATTCACAAGAAGAAGTGACTATTTTCCTATTTTAAGCTTATGTTTAAGCTTGAAGGGTTCTTTTAGAATGAATGAATGAATAATTATGGAGATGTGAGATATGAAAAGTAGCTAGAAAACATAGAACGGAGAGAGATCTGGTTGGGTGAAGGAGAAAGCTAATTAAGTATGGAGTATTGGCAGTATGAATAGCGTATCAGGCTCTAAAATCTAATTATTCCCGAAAGCACGACTATCCTTTCTATTTATAACTCTGAGAGGAGTTTTGTTAGGATCAGGATAGGACTCCATAGGAAATATAATTAGTTCATGAAAGGTGATCTCGGAGAATCAAGGGATTCTATCATAAAAATCAACCACTAAGTGTTCTACTCCAACTCAACTAGGTCGGCCACGAAGTGCCCCATGGGTACCCGACCCATTTGGGTCAAGTACCCGACCTAACTCGACTCAGGGGTCACTCGAGTGACTCGAGTGGGTGGGTCTGCATGGTCTAACAAATCCTTTCCATAGCCACTAAGCCACAAATCCCCCAACGCCCCGTTCAGGATTGCATTGCCATTGTCTTCATTGTCTCATGGTAATATAATCAAGTAGTCAGAGCTACTATTGTCACGCCCCAAAACCCGAGGTCACGTGAAAATCTTCCAAACACCAGTTTTAATAAAATAGAGTTTTACATCATCAAAACCGTCTATTGATATAAAGGGAAAACCCAAAAAGATACATCTCTCATAAAGAAAAACATACAGTTCCAACATGCATACAGTATGTCGCCTTATGGCGTATAACAACTGCCTTTAGGATCAGGCATACTCAAAAAGAAACTATAAAAGTCTTCCGCCACAGTGGGCACTACCAAAGTTACACCTCAACCATATCATCATCAACAGAAAAATGTTTTGTACAGAAAATTCTACCCGTGAGCCGAAGCCGAATAGAAACAGACAGTAAAGCTGTAAAGCAGAAAATATGCAATCATAAATAGTGAGAGCGTACTCAACCACAAACGCAAAAGGTTTTAAGTCATAAAATTCTAAATTTTTTATAAACCTCCAAAATAGTTTTTCCTTCACAACAAAGCATTTATACAATGCAAAACACATTTTACGGTTGAAAGAGAAATAGTAACCAAAAACATTGTTCCCTCATAGAATGCACCATCGTAGAAAAAGAAGAAGAAAATCCTATGTATCGACTTCATCACAAGGGGATAGAGATAACAACTATAGAGTCCTGCCCATTACCTAGTTCCAGCATCTCTCAAGACCTGCTAGGTAATGAGAAGTTCTATACGGAGCACCATAACGAACCACTTAATTTACGGGCGACAACCCGAGGGAACTAGGCATCCTATCATCTCAATTTACGGGGACTAATCCGAAGGACCTGAGTACCTACGCTACGCACGTTTTTGGACTTACACTGAGGGCAACTCGTGCCAAATACACGTCATCTCGGTACATCTAGATAATCTTCTAAAAATTAAACTGTAGCATCAACTACAAAACCTTTTCGCAAATATACATTATACATGTATATAGATCCATCCATCAACATGGAGATCAACAAATCATTTTCAAAATGTTTTTCCAATTTTCAACAAAACATTTCAAAAACTGAGACTCAATCTCGAAGGCGAGCTCCAAACCTCCAAAACATAAAATGTTGACATTTATAACTAAACCCATCGTTTTCCAACAAAACCACCGTTTTCTACCGTTTTCAACAAAACCCATTGAAAATCATCCAACCACAAGTCATATAATGTAATGAACCAAGAAAAGCAAAAAACATGCTTTTTACCCAAAAAAACTAGGTTTAAACATATATATGACATTTCATGCATTTTCTACCGATGAAAAAGCGTACAATTACATATAACACCCTAATACAGTAGTAGGGTCTAGAATCCTACCTCGGCGGTCGAAACTCAAAGCCTCAAAATTTGAACCGCGTCGGAACAAGAATCTGATCGACCGAACACGAAGCTAGCAACGTGAATAGCAAGGATCCACAAGGTGATCGTCAAAAACTAGGCTCGGGCCGGTCAAACATGTAGAGAGAAGGCAGAGAGAATGGAAGAAATAGGCTTTCTCCAAACAATCCAGCCCTTGGAATACATATAGGCTCGGTAAAAAGGCAGTTCAGTTGATTGAAGAGGCCACTTCGGTCGACTGAAGCTCCTCAAAAAATGTGCACTGCCACAGTTCAATCGATCGAACCCCCTGGTTCAATCGATCGAACTCAAGAAAAATAGTTCAGTCGACTGAACATAGTAGCCTAGTCGACCGAACCCTGAGTCTCAGCCTACTATTTTTTGTCTTGGGACTTCTATTCTAAGGCCAACCCAACAAGCCTAAACAAGGTCCGAGAAAGTATAAAACACATCTACACATGCTGTTCTATAGCGCTAAAGCATAAACCATGCATCGATGATATACATAACATGAAGGAAACACGTCATCATTTATATATATAAAATATAAAGCGATATAGGGTCTCACAACTCTCCCCCCTTAAAGGATTTTGCCCCCGAAATTCTCTACAAGGTCACGAGGTAAACAGGTCTGGGTATCTAGCCCACATCCAATATTCAAGCTCCCAAGTCACTTCCTTAACCCCGTGATGAAGCCACTTAACTTTGACATATGCAATTGTTCTCCCCCGCAACACTTGCTCCTTTGTATCCAGAATCCTCACTAGGCGTTCCTCATACGTGGCATCCTCATCAACTTGTAACTCAACCCAATCTAACACATGTGAAGGATCAGGCTCATATCTCTGAAGCATCAAAATGTGAAAGACGTTGTGCACAGATGCTAACTGAGGTGGCAAGGCCAAATGGTATGCTACCACCCCATTCCTCTTCAGGATCTCGAAGGGTCCAATAAAACATGGTAATAGCTTCCCGCGATGACCAAATCTCATCAACTCTTTACGTGGCGAGACCTTCAGAAGCACGTGATCTCCCACTCCAAACTCCAAAGGTCTCCTCCTCTGGTCTACATAACTCTTCTGGCAGCTCTGAGCCGTTACTAGACGCTGATGAATCACGACGATCTGCTCCGTCGTCTCCCGTACTAGGTCAGGTCCCAAAATAGTGGTCTCACCCACCTCGGTCCAACAAACAGGCGACCTACACGGTGTTCCATACAGAGCCTCATACGGTGCCATTCCAATACTGGACTGGTAACTGTTGTTGTATGCAAACTCTGCCAATGATAGATAATCCTCCTAAGAATCCCAAAAATTAAGCACACAAGTTCTCAACATGTCCTCTAAATTCTGGATGGTCCTCTCAGACTGACCGTCGGTCTGAGGATGAAAAGTTGTACTAAAAGTCAAGCTTGTCCCCAAAGCCACCTGAAGACTCTACCAAAAGCGCGATGTAAAGCGCATGTCTCGATAAAAAATTATAGTCACAGGTACTCTATGTAATCGGACTATCTCTCGGATGTACAATCTACTCAATCTGTCCACTGGATCTCTCACTCGGATAGGGAGAAAGTGCGCAGACTTTGTCAACCTATCAACCACAACTTAAATAGCATCATGTCCCACCGGTGATAGAGGAAGTCCTGATACGAAATCCATTATGATATTCTCCCACTTCCACTCAGATATAGGCAACGGCTGCAACAATCCTGCTGGTCTCTGGTGTTCCACCTTTACTTGCTGACAAGTAAGGTATCGAGAAACAAATCTGATCACATCTCTCTTCATTCCAGTCCACCAGAACTGACGACGCAAGTCATGACACATCTTCGTGCCTCCCGGATGCACTGCAAGACGTGAGTGATGAAACTCATGTAGCACCTCAGCACGGCACGACTCCGACAGAAACAGTCGCCATGTCAGCCTCAAACTCTGATTTGAACCCACTGTCCATCCTGCTGTGTCTTTTTCACTAGCAATGCAGTCCCGTATCATCTGAGCCTCCTGATCGGTCTTCTGAGCCTCTAACACGCATGCAACCAATGCGGGCTGTGAAGCAACTGAATACAAGGCCACACCTCCCTCTGTCTCCCTGAGGCACAGATTAAAGTCCCCAACATTTGCAAGCATAATCCATTCTCGTATAGCCACAGAAGCTAACAAGCCATAAGACCTCCTACTGAGTGCATTAGCTACGACATTTGCCTTACCCGGATGGTACTATAAATCGAAGTCGTAGTCTTCTAACAACTCCATCCATCGTCATTGGTGAAGATTCAAGCCCTTCTATGAAAACAAGTACTTTAGGCTCTTGTGATCAGAGAAGACCTCGAAACGCTCACCATACAGATAGTGATGCCATGTCTTCAAGGCAAAGACTTCGGCAGCTAACTCTAGATCATGTGTCGGGTAGTTCCTCTCGTGCATCTTCAACTATCGGGATCCATAAGCCACAACCTTGCCTTCCTGCATGAAAACGTAGCCCAAACCCTCATGTGATGCGTCGTAGTACACGGTGTAACCCAAACCTCGCTCGGGAATAATCAACACTGGCGCACTGGTCAATCTCCTCTTCAACTCCTGGAAAGCAGACTCACAAGACTCGCTCCACATAAACGTGACTCCTTTCTGCGTCAAACGCGTCATCGGTGCTGCAAGCCTAAAGAAGTCCTTCACAAATCGCCAATAATAACCCGCTAGACCCAGAAAACTGAGGATCTCAAAAACGTTCTTCGATCGCTGCCAATCTATCACTGCATCAGTCTTCGTTGAGTCCACTGATACCCCATCCTTCGACACCACTTGCCCAAGGAATCTCACCTCTGTCATCCAGAACTCACACTTCTCGAACTTCGCATACAAGAGATGTTCTCTTCGAAGCTGTAGGACAACATGCAGATACTCCTCGTTCATCTCTCTCGTGGGTGAATAGACAAGAATGTCATCCACGAACACGACCACAAAACTGTCCAGATAAAGGTGGAAGATACGGTTCATCAGACCCATGAATGTAACTGGAGGTTCGTCAGACCGAACGGCATAACCAGAAACTCGTAGTGACCATAGCGAGTCCGAAAGGCGATCTTCACTATGTCCTCATCCCTAATCCTCAGCTGATGATACCCTGACCTCAAGTGAATCTTTGAAAAGTAGCGGGACCCCCTCAACTGATCAAACAAGTCGCCAATCCTCGGCATCGGATACTTGTTCTTCACTATTACCTGGTTCAACTTCCTATAGTATATACACAACCTCAAAGACCCATCCTTCTTCTTTGAAAAAAGAGCTGGAGCTCCCCACGGAGACGTACTCGGCCGCACAAATCCCTTGTTTAGCAACTCCTGCAACTGCACCTTGAGTTCTCTCAACTCAGCCGGTGTAAGGCGATATGATGGCATAGAGATAGGAGCCATTCCTGGAACAAGATCAATAGAGAACTCCGCATCTCTGCTCGGCGGTAACTCAAATAAATCATCAGGAAAGACATCTGCATAGTCGCACACCACATGAGGTAACACGCCTTGAACCCCAACCGGCTCATCCAACCTAAGCGCAGAAAAGAGAGAACCCAAGTCCCCTCAAACCCGAGAAGCACCGGGTATAGACACCAAGCCCTCATCCCGATCACTCACAAAGTAAAAGCAATCACCCTCTGGCGTACAGATCAACACTCTCCATCGCTCACAATCTATAAAGGCATGATAGGTAGTCAGCCAGTCCATCCGTAGGATGACATCAAACGTGGTCGTGTCTAGAATAACAGAGTTAAACTCTAAACAACGACCGAAGACTTCCAACACGCAGGATCTACAGACCAGACTCAACGTCACATTCCCACTAACTGGGGTCTCTACGCTCATAGTACCACCCAACCAGTCCATGTCCAACCCCAAAGCAAATGCAAAAGAAGATGATATAAATGAATGTGACGCTCCAGTGTCAATAAGAACACTGGCCCATGATCTAAAGATTAGAAAAGTACCTCTGATCATGGCTGGTGTAACAGCAACATCAGATGTAACTGGTGCTTTAGAAGCACTGCGATCAGCAAGAACATAAGCCCTGGCCTGTGGCAGTCTAGTCTGCCCACCATAACCCTGAGTCGTCAGCTGTCTCACAGACTGAGCTAAAGTACCTCCCTCTACAAACTTGGAAGTCTGAGCCCTAGGCTGTTGCGGAGTCTATCGCCTCTGTACAGTTGAAGCAGCTGGCGCTCCTGTCGCACCCTGGACATTTCTCTCTATAGGACACTGTCTGCGAAAGTGCCCGAACTGACCACACCTAAAATAAATAGGTGGGTCTCTCGCCTGTGACTGGATTGGACTGGCGCCGAACACTGACCCTGGTCCTTCTGCTAGCACTCAACTGCACAATGTCCCGGCTATTCACAGTGATAACAAATCAATCCTCTCTGCTCTGGCTTTCCTGCAGAAGCCATATAAGGTGTAGGTGCAGACAACTATGGCTGATACAACTCGATAAAAGGAAAACTAGGTCCAAATGACCTCCGGCGCTTAGTCCTGCGCCCCTGAAGCTGTGTATCCCCACTGCCCTGCTGGTTCTTATCCTCTCTAAGTCTACGGCTGTCTGCCAACGAGTTCTCTACCCGGATAGAAGCTTTCACCAGCTTGATGTACACCTCCACATCCAGAGCTGCAACTCTATCCTTTATAGCAGGTCGAAATCCTCTATCAAACCTTTGAGTGCGCAACTCCTCTGTCGATACCATCTATGGTGCGAACCATGACAGATTTGCGAACTTGGCCTCATACTAGACCACAGACAAATTCCCCTGAATAAGGGAAAAGAACTCCTCTCAGTAAGTATCCCTCGAAGATCTCAGGAAATACTTCTCTAAGAAGACTCTCGTGAAAGCAATCCACGTCTCATCCACCGTGGTCTTGGCAAGCTTCCACCACTCTCTGGCATCTTCCCGCAGTTGGAACGGCCCCAACATTACCTGCAAAGCATCCTCCTCGACATCTAGAGTATCGAAGATCGATGTGGTCACTTCCAACCACTCAGTAGCAACTTTGGGGTCCGGCTCCCCAGAAAAGGTTGGAGGATCCAACCGCTGAAACTCCCTCATAGCCACAGAAGCCCTTGGCTCAAGAACCCGTACACTAGCCCTGGTCGCTTCTGCCATAGCTCCCATAGTGGCAAGCATCTCCTGGACAATGTCAGCACCGCCCACTTGTTCCTGTGGGGCATGAACATCTCCCTCCTCTGGGACCTGAACATAAGCACGACCTCAGCCACGGCCTCAGCCACGACTCCATCCCTACGCTCCCTGTGTGGACATAGTTCTATAGGAATCAATGTAAACATGATAAGCTTTCCTACAACATGTTATTACGTAACAGAAACACATAACGCGCATAAGCATGCTATCGCGTAGCCACGTAAGGTTATGCAAATACATATCACATACCGAGGAGAACTAACAAGACAGACTCGTCCATTTGGATAATCTATTCAGATTCCCTGCTAGAAAACACGTCGGCCAAATGCGTTTCTAACTTGGCTTCCAAATTTGTTATTCTAAACGCCCTAAAGCAAGACTTATCAATCCTGAGATTCAACCTCCATACCCACATATACACAACTACCATGCTCAGAAAGCTATTAACATGTTCTAAATCAACGTTTAATCACATGCAAGCAAGCATACACAATCAACCTCACCAGATGATAAATCCCTTTTCCCATGGCTCTTAGGTATTCGAACCCAAAGCTTTATACCAAGTTGTCACGCTCTAAAACCTGGGGTCACGTGAAAATCCTCCAAACACAAGTTTTAATAAAATAGAGTTTTATGTCATCAAAACCATCTGTTGATATAAAGGGAAAACCCAAAAAGATATATCTCTCATAAAGAAAAACATACAGTTTCAACATGCATACAGTATACCGCCTTATGGTTTACAACAACTGCCTTCAAGATCAGGCATACCCAAAAGAAAAATTATAAAAGTCTTTCGCCACCGCGGGCACCGCCAAAGCTACACCTCAACTATATCATCATCACTTGAAAAGGTTTTGTACAGAAAATTCCATCCGTGAGTCGAAGCGCAATAGAAACAAACAGTAAAGCTGTGAAGCAGGAAATATGCAATCATAAATAGTGGGAGTGTACTCAACCACAAACCCAAAAGGTTTTACGTCATAAAACCCCAAGTTTCCCATAAACCTCCAAACTAGTTTTCCCTTCACAACCATGCATTTATACAATGCAAAACACATTTTACGGTTGAAGGAGAAATAGTAACCAAAAACATTGTTCCCTCACGGAATGCACCATCATGGAAAAAGAAGAAGAAGAAGATCCTATGTACCGACTCCATCACATGGGGATAGAGGTAACAACTATAGAGTCTTGCCCAATACCTAGTTCCAGCATCTCTCAAGACCTGCTAGGTAATGACAAGTTCTATATGGAGCACAATAATGAACCACTTAATTTACGGGTGACAACCCGAGGGAACAAAGCACCCATCCGTCTCAATTTAGGGGGACTAATTTGAAGGACATGAGTACCTACACTGCGCAGGTTTTTGGACTTACACCGAGGGCAACTTGTGCCAAATACACGTCATCTCGGTACATCTAGATAATCTTCTAAAAATCGAACTGTAGCATCAACTACAAAACCTTTTCGCAAATATACATTATACATGTATATAGATCCATCCATCAACATGGAGATCAACAAAGCATTTTCAAAATGTTTTTCCCATTTTCAACAAAATATTTCAAAAACTAAGACTCAACCCCGAAGGCGAGCTCCAAACCTCCAAAACATAAAATGTTGACATTTATAACTAAACCCATCGTTTTCCAACAAAAACCACCGTTTTCTACAATTTTCAACAAAACCCATTGAAAACCATCCAACCACAAGTCATATAATGTAATGAACCAAGAAAAGCAAAAAATATGCTTTTTACCCGAAAAAACCAGGTTTAAACATATATATGACATTTCATGCATTTTCTACCGATGAAAAAGCATACAATTACATATAACACTCTAATACAGCATTAGGGTCTAGAATCCTACCTCGGCGAGTTAAAACTCAAAGCCTCAAAATTCGAACCACGTCGGAACAGGAATCTGATCGGCCGAACACGAAGCTAGCAACGTGAATAGCAGGGATCCACAAGGTGATCGTCAAAAACTAGGCTCGGGCAGGTCAAATATGTAGAGAGAAGGTAGATAGAATGGAAGAAATAAGCTTTCTCCAAACATTCTAGCCCCTGAAATACCTATAGGTGGCCAAAAGGCAATTCAGTGGACTACAGAGGCCACTTCAGTCGACTGAAGCTCATTAAAAAACGTGAACTGCCACAGTTCAATCGATCGAACCCCCTGGTTCAGTCGACCGAACTCAAGAAAAATAGTTCAGTCGACCGAACATAGTAGCCTAGTCGACCGAACCCCGAGTCTCAACCTACTATTTTTGGTCTCGGGATTTCTATTCTAAGGCCAACCAAACAAGCCTAAACAAGGTCCGAGAAAGCATAAAACACATCTATACATGCTGTTCTACAACGCCAAAGCATAAATAATGCATCGATGATATACATAACATGAAGGAAACACGTCATCATTTATATATATGTAAAATAAAGCGATATAGGGTCTCACAACTATCATAGTATGTGCCATGCTTCACAGTCTATGCTGTGGAATATCTTCATTCGTAGTTTGGGTTACACTTCATAGTCTGTGCTATGAAATATTATGCGCCTTAGGTTGTCTAGATATTAGTTGATCGAGCTGCTGAGAAATCCTCATTGCAGAATAGTACGAAAAAAATAGTGCAGCAATTCACCAAGCTATTGCGTATCCCCACAACTCTCCCTTTTATCAGGATGCATAAAGTTTATGGGATCCTTTTTTATTTGTAAGACATGTTGCGATCGATTTTGACTGGTTCAAGTGATATGAGTCACTCGAGTGCCATGAATAGTTCTGGTCGAGTTACTGGATACGTGTAACTGGAGAAAATTGGGCCACTGAGGAGCCACCCGTCTTTTGAAATGGGAACCTTTTCTATACGGGGCACTTTAAGTTACTTGAGCGACTCTACTTGAGTGACTCGAATTAGAGTATCATAAGGCCCCTTCTCATCTTTTTGTTTTGCAAGCGCTTTAATAATTATTCGTATCTTAGGCATCTACAAAGCTTTTTATGCAATGTAGTATATGATAAAACCAATTCAACAATTATAATCTTCTTATCTCATCTGAAGAGATCTAAAAGAGGCGTGATTCTTCTTCCAAGCCACTTATACAGTATAAAATCATTTTTTTGTGTGAAAGGAATGGGTTTAAACACATGAAATTCAATTAAACTAATTCCACAACATTGAAATATAGTCAAGACTCAAATTCAAAAGCCTCCCAAGAGGATCATACAACCATCAATTCATTCAAAACATAGAATTTATGGCATTATGGCCTTACAACTCAATTATTCACAATGCCGAACAACTCAAAAGATAATTATAGCTCTCAATCAATTGATGTCATAAACGTGGAAACAAGTTCTTCCAAACAACCCAAAACAAAATTCAAAACGTTCTTGGCATCTTCTATGGAAAATTCTCATTGTTTGCACATGAAAAACATGAATTCAAACAACGTGAACCAAAACTCAATAGGATTTTAAACTAACAAAATGAATTATGCTTGATATGCAATAACCAATTCTATATCATCAAACCTAACCCAAGAAATTCAGGTTTCCCTTATAATAATCATAACCATAACTCCATAACCCAATCAAATTCATATTGGTAAATAACATATTATTACACACAATGCCATCTTTACGGTCACATCGAAGAAAGGGGCACATCCACCACCTTTTCGAGAATTAAGCTGAGGGAAGGGGCACCCACGCTTGCACAAGTTTTCGGTCTTCTGCCCAGGAGCTAGTTGAGCCCACATTAATTTCATAAATCTTTCAAATACACACACACACACACAATATATCATCTCGATAATATTGGTCCCTCAACCATTACACTTGTTTTTACCTAACAGCTCATGTATTCACTACATGATCAACAATTCAATTCTCAACAACCATCATCAATATTCACAATTTTCAAACCCAACATGATTTTATACGAAATTCCTTAATTTAAAAACATTTCACTCAAGTGTAGAAAATGAGATATAACCATGGATTAAAACCCAATTCAAAACTCAACTCAAATCCCAAATATAGTCTCAATTCTCAATATTCATACTCAATTAGGTTTCCAACAAGCTCCAATTTTAAACACATTATTCCCAAATAATGAAAGTATAATATTTCCATGGATACAACACAGATTATATACACTTTGACTTCAATCATCATAGTTTCTTAACAAATTCATGTTTAACCAAAAGGATATCTCACACCCAAATCTAAGGTTTTAAATCTCAACACACTTTGTAGCATTTACATGAGATAGAATGAAATTAATTGCATATATATCACACATATTCATAATGGAGTAAGAATCCTACCTCGTTAAGTCAAAAATTGCAAACCCGAACACCCGCAGAATGCCCAAATTCGTCAAATCCAAAAATTGCTTAGTTATAATTGAAGCCCGTGATGTAAGGAACAATCTTTGTTCTTATGGATTGGCTCGGTTCCAAGTCTAAGGCCTTCAAAAACATAGAGAGAGAGAGAGAGAGAGAGAGAGAGAGAGAGAGAGAGAGAGAGAGAGAGAGAGAGCTCCAAAAACTCATCCATGGAGGTTCTTGAGTGAGAGAGAAAAAAGAGAAGTAGAGAGGAAAAAAAGACAAGTTTGGGGGAGAGAGAGAGAGTAATTTCGGGGGGGGGGGGGAGTGTAGCTTCTCTTGGAAGCTTTGCACAACTCTCTAGGTCACTAATCCCAGCAAATGTCTAAAAATATCTTAAGTGCCACGCCCCAACCCCGGGGACCTACGAGCCAACCCAACCGTCCCGCATACAAAGATCACTAACGATATGTTTCCTTCACTTAAGGTTTGAGGTCGAAACATTTTAAAATGAAAACTTTCATCAAGCAATTAAATTCTCTTACATATCCACTTCAAACAAATGCCTTTGATTTTCCAAGAGTCCCTTTACAACCATTATATCATTATAACCATCCACTCAGATGTACCTATAAACATAGTACAAAATTTCAAAGAAATACAAGATTATTCTTCTAGCTTTTCCCACAATGCATCAATGGCCCTGGTATCGCCCTTGGTCCTTGGAACCTGAAATGGTTTACATACATACATGAGCCAAATCTCGTAGGATATAGATTAACTCAAATGTAATGCATGATTTGTGAGGTGTGATGGGTGCAACTGAAGTAAATATGTAAATTTTCACAAGTTCATTATTCCTTCACACGCACACACCCTCGCACGCCAATTTGTTCCCATATATCCTTTCATATTATCCATCTCATTATCCATTTTTTCACAAAAATCATGTCATATTTTTATTATCCGATTTATCACAAAACCGCATCACATCTAATGAATCAGTGTTGGGTGCAGCTTATAAAAACCCCTCCCAATTCATTCCCAATAGGCTACGCGAAGCCATTGGTAGTAGATAGCTCTATAACTCACCGTGACACAATACCACATTTCAGGGGCTAACCCGTGGGCATGTGGTCTCCATCTTATGCAAGTTTCAAGTCTTTCAACATGGAGCCGCTAGCCCAACTTAATCCACATCAATCCGTACGGTTCATTATTTGTTCATTTTCACATAAATTCGGGAGTCCAACCCACAACTGGTTCCTCTCCTAATCATTTTCACACATTATCGTTACAATTCCAATTTCAACTTTCCCAATCAAGTTCTATTTTAGTATTCAATCATTTCTTTTCAATTCAAATACAATCATGAATTTTAACCCACAATTTCTCAAAAATCAGTTCTCATTTATCAACTTCATGAAATGCCAACGCATAATTAACTCACACATGACTATATCATTTGGAACAAAACAGAATGCACCCATTATATATATAAGTTAGAAACCCAAGTTCTCTTCGGAATGCTTAGCAATGCCAAAAGATGACTATGTCGTACCACAACTTTCGTTATATGTTGAAAACCCACATTTTTGGAAAAACCCAACCAATCGATATAATACACGCATCCTAACCCATGTATATTGAAATAGGTAACCCATAGCCCAAGGGACAAGAAATTTGATGAAAAGATCGAATATTGATGAAAATAACTATTTCCAAGACATTTGGCCAAAAATTGGTGGAAAACGGTTAAGAAAATTTGACATACCCTCTCTATTTTAATCATTACTTCTTCTACAAAAAGTATTTTCTTAGAAGAGTAGTCTTGTTGGAAAGAGAACTTTCGGGGATTCAATTTGAGTATAAAAATGACCCCATTCGGAGTCTGGATGAGGGATAAATGATTAAAGGAAGTTGTCCATCTGCAGCCAGTACGTCCGAGCAGACGTTAGGCTCTCGAGTGCCCAACTCTTTTCCAGTTGACCGCTCGAGCAGACAGGGCTCTGCTCATGGCGCTGGTGACCGAGAAAAACCTAGATTTTTCATGTTTTGTGTTTCTACCCCCAATACCCTTAAATCACCATCAAACATGTTTTAAATCTTGATTTTCACCCCAAAAACATAGGATTGATGTCTCATAAACCCTATTTATGCAATAATATCCCAAAATCACGGTTAATCCTTTCTCAAAACCTCATTCCCATCAAACCCAATGCAATACACCCACAAACCAATTAATCTATCCATCAATACTTGAAATCAACTCAATTTTTATGCATAGAAATAAAATATCAACCCAAATCTTAACAAACATATGAGAAAATCTTGAAACTCCTTCCAATCTTCCCACCTAGGGTTTGGATATTTGGTGTTCTTACCTCCTTGATGCTCTATCTTCCATCTCTTAGCTCCAAAACTTGATTTTCATTCTCGATTGCTCTCAATTCAGCCTCAATCTTCAAGATTAGGGAAGGGAGGTTAGGGTTTCATGGGTTTCTCTCTCTAGAGATGGAGAGGAGAAGAGGAAAGGAAGAGAGGAATGAGTGAAATGTTTGGGGGTTTTTCTCACGAGTTATGGGTTTTAAATAAACCTCCCAACTTTTCTCCAATGTTTGAGAAAATTCTAATCTCACCCTGATGGTCCGCTCGAGTGGACCCCCACCGCTCGAGCGGTGACCCCTGAAGCTGAAATTTACGAATTTTCTTAAAATTCAACTCAAATCTTTAACTTTACTTATATTTTAATACTTGAGTCTTTCCATTAACACATTCATAACAATATCACCCATCGCGATGTATCCCAAAATCTTTATTTCACATATCATTAATTCAGCCATTATTGAGCAAATTGTTTTTATAGCACCCACGCCCAAATTTAATTCGGTTTCTTCTCTTACCAAAATATGAAGGAATAAAATAAACAGGGATCGGGTCCTTACACCTTCCCCCTTTTTGGGAATTTTGTCCCCGAAAATCATCTGAAGTTACACCAAACTGTCCTTTAATCTTAGTATCGGTCCACATCACTAGTCGTTTGATCTACATAGCATCTTTCTTAGTTCGCGATCCAGATCATTCTCTCGCGACGATGTGTCTCAAGGATGCTAACACGCCTCTATTCTGAAAAGTGTCACATTACCATCAGGCTTAACTTCCGAACACCGATATTTCATAAATATTAGAATCATCCGTATTCGTCGAATTGTACTCATATTGAGCTGGATCAATCTAAAACGGTTCATCGTTTAACACAACGTCAATTCTTACCCAAAATTAATACCAGAGCTAGAGTCAACCACTCATGTGTTGATCACCTACTATCTCTCCATGACCACCATCCCACGTCACATACACGTTTCCGAAGACTAAATATTCTCAACCATAGCATTATGCGTCTTAGGTTTTACCACCACAAAGATTACTACCGCTAAGATTCTCCCAACTTCGTTGAATCACCGTCTAATTCATTGCTAAACTCAAATGTATACCGAGAACTAGCCAAACTCGGACATTATTCACACGGGTTACATGTATTACCCCCAAAATCGCCCATGCCTTGACGATCAACTAACCACCACAAACGTAATGTATCACTACTTGGCTACATCACTCTAGTCCTTCAACCATCGAAAGTAACACTGCTGCCCGAACTCCGCAAGCTAGTAAGATTGAGCATATCGCATGAGTCAAACATCTCATCGGTAGACATTTACATATACAAACTGAATCACATCCTCTTTCATGATTCCATACACATAGCAATCAGTCTCTCAAGTCTACAATGCTCCAAATCATTTAATTATTGGTCTTCCACAATTATATTACTCCACTCATTCACACTATCACATACATTCACGCCTTTCGTTCAAACGGGCGTACCATTCTTGAACATCAAAAGCACATCAGACTCACAAAGCTAGACTCAAAAGAGATATCAGAAGCACATCACTTGAAATCTCAGCCACCAGGTTCCAACAAATTTCACACTTTGCCAAGAGCCAGACGTACGACCATACCTATATAACCTATAACAAGCTGCATATAACGATTAACGAGTCTCTGCTGATCGTTGTCAAGAAGGACTTTGCGTTCTCAATACTAACTCTCTCGTCAACAAGAATAAAGACTCCTGGCTTACCAACTTGATCTCAAAGGGAACACAACTCTACACAGTTACATTCACACGGTAGAGCGAGCGAATTCCACCCAGAAAATCCACGAGAAACTTAGTCCCCCAATCACCAAAAATAGCCTGACTAAGAATCAATCAACGACCCAACAATTACACCCAACCATGGTGGAACGGTCCGTACACCAGAACTGTTTGCAAGACAATCATAGCTTCTTCCCAAGAACCCAAGAAAGACATGGCCAACCAAAAATCTTGACCCAATCTCAACGTATTCCCAAAGCCCATCAACATTTAGTTCCCAATGATATCCAGATCATCCATTATACTAAGCTCTCAACTCAGACTTCATTCGCACATAAGAATACCATCAATGTTCATACCTCGTACAGTACATCTCATAGTATTACCAGCTCGTCACCAGCCACACACAGAAACACTATACCGACGTTCCCATCTCGCCAAAACCTCACTTCACAAGATTACACTTCACTAATCTAACTCCTACTAGGCAAACCTCAGCCATGTCACGGCCTTAAGCCCACTATCCAATCCACTTGCGTGGAAGGTGCACAACACTAAACAAAGGTAATCTAATTCGGAGACCTTTCATCCAAAGTCACTAATAACTTCCATTATCATGCAAATGCTTCCAACACTTTTGCCTCCTAGGTACGCATCTATCGTCGACATCTTAATGCACGATTTCTCGCCTATCACCCCAGGCTACCCAAATCACACGGTATAGTGTTGAACCTTATCACTCCATACTTCGCCCCCATGGGCAAACAACATACTCATGCACCCAGCACATTTCCCCTAAACACGATTTCTTAATCACGAGAATAATGACCCAATCATGGATCTAAAACTATTGACAGTCTGTACAAATCAAACTACATCACCAGAAATGTCACCCAAACACTCGGATTCATAGGGTAAAGAAAACGGGGTCTTCAAGGATCCTCGGGCAAACGGACCTACACTTATATGATCCCAACGTTTAATTTCTACCAAGGAAGAACAATCCATACAGGATAGTCAATTATGAAACATCACTCCTACTAGAAAAACCACGAGTCAACTCTAGGCTCTCACTCCAAATCACTACATCTTAGGACCACCATTCACAATGAGTATACCACTCGTCGGACTAGGTCTTCACGCTCAGATCTCTAGTCAAACACATTAACTATCATTCACTCCTTCACATCCCAATGATACATCGCACGTGTCCAACAAACCCTCATCGATTAACCACCAAAGACAACACCACATGCACTCGCATCACTGTGTGACATCTCCTCACGGGATTGTGTTACATCACTCGATTCTCAACATGTAGGTAATAACCAAACAGGTAGGCAAAGACCAAGCCACAGTCTTGAGCTTGCGGCTTCGGTACACTCATCAGAAAACACAAAACATTCAATCGAGAGCACCCGTCCCTTATGTCACTACACAAGTACCACCGGCACACCACTAGTCGAACATGATAGTAACCATACACAACACGAACAAAACGACCCTTGGTTACCACTCTAAGCCAAACGGCCCCATCCTCTCCCTCGCTTCTAAGGGTAAAATAGAATCACCATCTCCAGACCTTATGCCAGGTCACCTATTACCCACATTATCTTCTCATGGGACCTCCTCATACCAACACGTCATCCCAAGACGACCGAGTCAGCTACAACCACAATATCTATCACATGCCCCACAAACTTCACATACTCACACTCACATTCTTACCAAACATCATGTATTTCACACTATCTCCCAATTATGAGAACAACAAATCTAGCCACAAACCTCAATTTTGTGAAAATTTCCATGTTACCTCAAACCATCGCTCATCCAATCACTACCATCTCCGACATACATCTCATCATACGTACATGCACCTCACTCGATAACCAATCTTTTAATGACATGTTAAATTCACATGCTCATTCCTCATACAACCTTCGACTTCTTATCAAGAAACACAACTCAGTACCACGCCACAAGGCTAAGACAAGGGTCACCAACCTAGCCTTCAAAATCAAAATAAACCACTGTAGCTATCAACAACACCACTCAGGGTAAGGGACATCCCCAAATAATGCCTAAGCCCAAACTTTCTAACACACTTTATGCTGGACATTATTACGCTCCCGTCCACTATGCTCCCGTCCATACCCAATCTCAGGGCACATGACTTATGACACAGCACGGCTCATGACGTACATAATCCTCAACGGGCCAAAAACCACACCTCATACCCATCCATAACAAATAACTTCCAAGGATTTTAAACACTCTACTCAGCTTATCCATTAAACTACTGATGACACAACATAGTACGGGCAGCTAACTTTGATTACCTCAAACTCACATGGGTTTGACACACTCCAAACAATTAATACTGATTTCATAAGCTTACACTCACCACAATCACTAACCACTGAGTCGTAATTCCACCACTCATACCACCGACCAGATCACAACTCATCCTAGCCCCATGGGCATAATCCTTGCAACAAGGATATCACGACATCCAACTAGGTCAAGCTCAATCTAACCTCCTAAAGCTAAGCTACACACTACTTAACACCTAGTCACATCACATTAACACATATTCACATACCGAGGGAAAGCCTCAGAGCAACGTGATAATCAAGGCAACTAATTCAGATTTCTCATAGAAAGAACGTCGGCCAAACGCTTTTCTATTTCAAACCCCAAAGGAGTTGATCGGATGCAATATGGCATGCCACCTCATCCTAAGACTCAACCCTCCATGCTCATACATGCGCAATACAATTCAATTGCAAACCCTTGCAACCACACAACTTAAGCCGTGTAGTAGTGCCTAATCTCGTTAAATAGGTCACATATTAAGGTCATTGTTACTTTCTACGGCTCCTAGGTATTCGAACCTAGAGTTCTAATACCATTTTGTCATGCCCCGACCCTAGGGACCCGTGAACTAACCCAACCGTCCCGCATACAGAGGTCACTAATAATATGTTTCCTTCACTAAAGGTTTGAGTTCGAAACAGATTAAAATAAAAACTTTCATTAAGAAATTAAATTCTCTTACATATCCACTTCAAACAAATGCCTTTGATTTTCCAAGAGTACATTTACAACCACTATATCATTATAACCATCCACTCAGATGTACATATAAACATAATACAAAATTTCAAAGAAATACAAGATCAATCTTCTAGCTTCTAGCTTTTCCAATAATGTAACATTGGCCCAAGTATCGCCCTGGTCCTTGGAACCTGAAATGGTTTACACACATACATGAGTCGAAGCTCGTAGGATATAGATTAACTCAGATGTAATGCATAATTTGTGAGGTGTGATGGGTGCAACAAAAATAAATATGAAAATTTTTACCAGTTCATTATTCCTTCACACGCACACACCCATACACGCCAAATTGTAGCCATTTATCCTTTCATATTATCTATCTCATTATCCAATTCCTCACAAAAATCATGTCACATTTTCATTACCCGATTTATCACAAAGTCGTATCACATATAATGAATTGGTGTCGGGTGGAGCTTATAGAAACCGCTTCATATCAATTCCCAATAGGCTATGCGAAGTCATTGGGTAATAGATAGCTCTATAACTAACCACGTCACAACACCACATTTCGGGGGTAACTCGTGGGCATGTGGTCCCCATCTTGCGTAAGTTTTTAGTCTTTCACCATGGAGTCTCTAGCCCAACTTAATCCACATTAATCCGTACGGTTTATTATTTGTTCATTTTTACAAAAATTTAGGAGTCTAACCCACAACTGGTTCTTCTCCTAATCATTTTCACACATTATCGTTACAATTCCAATTTCAACTTTCCCAATCAAGTTCTACTTTAGTATTCAATCATTTATTTTCAATTCAAATGCTATCATGAATTTCAACCCACAATTTCTCATAAATCACTTTTCATTTATCAATTTCATGAAATGCCAATGCATAATTAACTCACACATGACTATATCATTTGGAACAAAACGGAATGCACCTATTATATATATATATATGTAAGTTAGAAACTCAAGTTCTCTTTGGAATGATTAGCAATGCAAAAAGATGACTATGTGTACCACAACCTTCAGATACCCATTTTTGTTCTAAAAAACTTTCGTTATATGTTGAAAATCCACCTTTTTGCAAAAACCCAACCAATCAGTACAATACACACATCTCAACCCATGTATATTGAAATAGGTAACCCATAGCCCAAAGGACAAGAAATTTGATGAAAAGGTCCAATATTGTTGAAAATAACTATTTTCAAGATATTTGGCCAAAAACGGGTGGAAAACGGTTAAAATTTTGTTACATACCCTATCTATTTTAATCATAACTATTTCTACAAAAAGAATTTTCTTGTGAGAGTAGTCTTGTTGGAAAATGGACTTTTGGGGCTTCAATTTGAGTTCAAAAATGACCCCATTCAGAGTCCAAATGATGGAGATATGATCAAAGGAAGATTGCTCAGCGCAGCGAGTCCGCTCGAGCAGACGTCGGGTGCTCATGCTCCGGACTCTCTGCCAGTTGACCAATCGTGCGGATAGGGCTACGCTTGAGCGCGCTGGTGCCTAAGAAAAACCTAGATTTTCCCTTATTTTTTGTTTCTACCCCCGAGACCCTTAAATCATCATCAAACATGTTTCGTATCTTGATTTTCACCCCAAAAACATAGGATTGAAGTCTCATAAACCCCATTTGTGCAATAATATCCCAAAATCAAGG
>JAOTRH010033373.1:0-20845 GCA_034768845.1 Heliamphora exappendiculata
AAATATGCACATAACATGTATAACAATACATCACGACGCCACCCGCCAAAACAAATCGACATCCACCCACAGGGAAAACCCATGCGACCACCACTGGCCCAAACTCTCGCAACACGACCATCACAGGCCCATGACGCTCACCCGCGTCAACACAAACCCAACACCGACCCACACACCTAACCGTGCATCAACAAGCCGCATCTTCCACGCACGTCACCCACGAGGGCAACACCTAAACGCACACCCGAGACCACAACACGACCCCCGAAACCACCATATAACCAGCCAAACCCCAAAATGGATCCACGGGTATTTAAATCAAGTAATTTCCATAAATTAATCGATCGAATACCATAGGACACCAATCCAAAACCAAGGAACCAACCCAAAACCACAAACCACCAGCCCACAACTTTAGTCGATTGGACCCAAACCCTAGTCGACTTAAAAACACACTGGAAAATCACCAAACGCCCAGGAGAACTGTCCAGTCGACTGACTCTCAAGGTTCAGTCAACTGAACCCAAGAACACATGATCCAGTCGACTAAACCCAACCCAGAAACAGTTCTAAGCTACGGGTTCAACCTCCAAACCCCAAATCGAAGCCTCAAAACTCCCTTTTAACATCCTCAAACATACACATGCCTATGCCTAACACCAAGGCTACCACAGAAACACCCGACACCCGATTCCATCCACTGGAACCAACAAAAACTCAATTTTTAACCCAAAAAACCAACTTTGATATAAACTCAGATCTACAGATATCTAACCGGTTAAAACACACACGTTTACCCACATCACCTTTATACAGCAGTATGGTTTAGAATCCTATCTCGAAGAGTTTAAAACTCGACGTCTCGAACCACGTGCAAAATCAAGCTTCGCCGAAATCAAAATCTAATCGAATGGTTGCGTAGCCCTCGATGCTAAAAGCAAGGATCCACTGTTGGATCGCTGAAAACTGAGCCCCAGGCCCCCGAGAACTTAGAGAGAAGGTAGAGAGAAAATAAAAAACTTACTGGAGAAGTTTTGAAAAATATCTTTATGAAAATATCTAACTCCAGATATTTATAGGTCTCCAAAATTTTTTTTTTTGAAAATTTTTGAGATTCGTGCCATAGGGGCCCACGAGCCCGGGAACCTACCCCACATGCATATCTAAGCCCGATCATGCATCAAAAGCAGTAAAACATGCTGCAACAGAAACACATAACGCGCATCCGAAAACGCCAAAAAAAGAAAACGGGTCAGGGTCTCACAGTTTTTCTCTGAAATCGGGTGTTTATATTGTTGCTCGTGGATGAACATCTCATTAGCTTCAGTGACGGCATTGTTAGTATTAGCAGGAGCGATGTGGTATCAAGGTGGGTGGTTATCAGGGGATCGTCAGAACTTGAGTAAGATTTGTGTGTGGAACATGTGACTTCATAGGACTGGTGTTGGGGTTCGACATCGTGTGTTTGGACCTACGAAGATAGTCCTTGGTGTTCATTCGAGGTGCAATTGAGCCAGTATGTGGTAGTGCGATGAGGGTGGTAGTTGTATGGATAACAGTAGTGTTAGTGGGACTTTGCGCGCGCGGGTGGTCTTGGTGGCGATCTATTCTTCGAAGATGTGTTTACTTCATGTGACGACAGTCTTGGGGTTTCAGTTGCTGGGGCATTTTTACTGCTATGCGGTGTTGTTGGGTTTACATCAAAGTTTGGTGGTGGTTGACGGAAGGTGTCTGGCTTGAGATTTAGTGTTGAAATCCCATGAAAATGCATTCATGCATAATGAGGGGCGGATATGTGGTCCTAAAGATACATAATGAGGGACGGATATGTGGTCCTGAAGATGCGCGGGTTGCGTGTGTTGCGTGGGTTGCATGTGTTGCATATGTTTCTTTTCTCAACCTGTTTCGAGGCTCGTGTGAGTTGAAATTTGCATCTCTTTTCACATCTCGTTTTGATCATGAAAAAACATTTTTGAGACTCGGGAGAGTCATAACATTCATATTATTCTGTTAGCATGTTTAGCTTTTATTACATATTTGTCTAGTTTCTGCTGAATTTTGGCTTACGGTGTGGAATTTAAAAATATTTTTTAGGTGCATTTGATCACGTAGGTTAATCTGGAGGAGTCGGAGAGGTAGGAGATCTGTAGTCTTCTTTTTGTTTCTTTTGGATCATGTATTGTTTTACATGTTTATAGTGTGGGAACCATGTGTTGTACGCCTTGTGGCAGATATGTCTAATGCATGTATGTATTTTGAGAGTGAGAACTTGGGTGGGGTGTTGGTTTCCACTTTGTATGGTTTTATCCTTTCAAAAGAAATGATCATGCCTCGAGGGTGGATTTTTGTTTATGTTCTGGTGGATTTTTCTTTTGTTCTAAATAAACCCTCGGTAATGCCTTTTTACAAATGTTTTAGCATTCCTTTAAATGTTGAGATGTTGACCCGTTTATGCGGGCGGTTTTGGTGGATCGTGATATCCCAAAAAGGTTATTCGTAGGTGTTTCGCGTTACCCGAGTTTGGGTTGTTATATCGCCACTGCCGCTCCTTTGCCACCGCTTCTCCCTCCATATTTGGACTCTTCCGTCACCGCCGCTTCTTCCTCCTCCGGATCTAGACTTCTCCGTCGCCGCCAATCTTCCCTCTAGATCTTGACTCCTCCATCACCGATGTCGTGCTTGCTTTGAGAAATTTATCACTTTAATTGATAAATTTATCACTCTTCCGTCACCGGCGTCTGCATTGCCGTAAGAAATTTATCACTTTGAACTGATAAATTTATCAATTTAAATTTTTTGAAAAAATTCCTCTAGAAACATTTCCCAGTTTAATGGAATGAAATTTTTTTTCTAGAATTTTGAACTGATATATTTATCAGTTTAATGGGAGAAATTTCTCCAGAATTTTAAACTGATAAATTTATCATTTTAATGGAATGAGGAGATCGGCGCCGGAGAAGGAGGCCAACGTTGGCGCCGGAGAAGGAGGCCAACGTTGGCACCGGAGAATATGGAGTCAGTGGAAACAACAACAATGACGATGACGGCGACGAAGCTAGGGTTGTGGTGGTTGCGGCACAAATGTTTTGGGAGATTTTGGGCGAGAATTTTTTATTTTCATTTAGGAATGAATTTGGTTGATATAATTTTTTGAAAATGTAATGTAAGAGCATTTTTGGTAAACATTAGTGTTGCGGGACTAAATTTATTAAAAAAAGTTAAACAGGAATAATCTTAAAATATCAACTGATAATATGACCTATCCCAAAATTTCTCAATTTTTTAAAATATATTCCATACCTTCAATTCTTCCCTCCTTACTCACTATTAACTTTTGACTTATATATCTCCCCCATTGATTCTCTTTTCTCTTTCTTCTGATTTTTTTCCTTTCTCTTTCTCTCTTATCCTCTTATTTTTCTTTGACTTATATTGATATAGGAAATGAATTTGTCCCAATAAGTAATAGATTTTCCTCCCGTGAAACATGCGACTAACCCAATTAATACCTCATCAATATCTTTCACGATTCATATCACCTTTAATCTCAATTTTAATGGAATAATATAATATAATAAAATATAAACTATAATATTAAATATATTATATTTATTCCAACAATAAGTATCATCTTGTGCATTTAATGCACAACTACTTCTTTACAATTATATATATATATATAATATTTATTGTGTTATAGAAATATAATTTAGTACGCCATGAATTGTCATTATATTTCTAAAAGTACATGTGGGTGCAAAATGTTTAAATAGAGTACTTAAATTCAAATTATAAGTGTAAACTCATAATAACTAAATTTGTGTGTGTATATATATATATATAGAGGTCACGATGTCATAGTTGGTATTTGCTAGAGACC
This sequence comes from Heliamphora exappendiculata, assembly GCA_034768845.1. Classification (NCBI taxonomy): domain Eukaryota; kingdom Viridiplantae; phylum Streptophyta; class Magnoliopsida; order Ericales; family Sarraceniaceae; genus Heliamphora; species Heliamphora exappendiculata. Next base: position 3,881 of record JAOTRH010033373.1, read on the forward strand.
TAACGCTTCCTGGTAAATGGCTCTGCTTGAGGTTCAGTATGAACATGCTTTGTTTACTCTTCTAGGTCTGCACTATCAGTTGTAGACGTTTTCCCATAAATATCTACAATATCATGTATGTGTGTCACCCCGTCATCACAATGCATTGTGGGAGATGAACTGGATCTATATCAATTGAATACTCTATTTGTGTAGCCCATTTATTTTGTTGGAGAATATTACACAAAATATGCTCGGTGATCTAGAAAATACATAATTTTTAACTTTCAATGATTACAATAAACAGAATTTACAAAAAATAAAAATAAAAAAAATAACATGAATAGAATTTACAAACCGAGTCCTGCAAACATAGTTTTCTTAAGAATTATTCACCGCATACCAAGGGTGTTGTATGCATCTCTACCGGCGTCACTCTCCTATGATAAAACGGTTGACCCGAACGTTGGAACACCTCCAAAGATCGGCTGCTCGAACGTACCTCGTCTGTCTTTTTCTCTCTCAAAGCTTGCAATTGTAATATGGTCTCTCTCTCTCTCTCTCTCTCTCTTTTTCTCCTCTTTACTCACCTTTTTTCCACTCCTTTGCAGAATACCAGAAGAGGTCTTATATGGAACTTCTCTCATGGAGGGTTACAAAAGAAATGAATAAGAAAATCAATTGCCAATTGAAAGGTGTTGATTCTGGAATTCAATTGCCAATTGAATGGCCAGTTAAACTACCAATTGAATTCAGAAATCAATTCTAGAATAATGACCAATTGAATTCAATATTTCTAACAATTTTTTATGTCAATGTCTTCTAAGGTTTCATCCTCAAAAAAGAAGATATATGTGATTCTGACTATCTTCTTATCAACTAAACCCTAGAGTCTGTACTCAAACTCCTCTCTACTATACCTTAGAAAAATGCACTCATTTAACTTCATATCAAACTCTGTTGTAAGATACCTCCTTCCTTGACCAAACTTTGTTGGAATGTGAACATATGCTTTGCACTAGGTACCCTCAAGTGGTTGTAAGATACCTCTTTCCTTGACCAAACTCTGTTGGAACATCACCATTGTGGAACTGATAGAGAAAAATTTATCAAATCAAATGTTGTCCTCATTGCAAGCCCTTTTCACTCATATGTCCAAAGTGCGTATGTGCGAGACCTTGACCTGTTTTTTTTTTGGCGTTTTTCGACGAACGTTTAGCATTTTTTCTTTAGCATGTTTAAATGCTTTTGATGCATGATCGGGGTTAGATACACATGCAGGGCAGGTTCCCGGGGCCGTGGGATGTTGCGGTGCGAATTTAAAAATAAAAATAAAAAATATTTTGGAGGCCTCTAAATATCTAGAGTTAGATATTTTCAAAAGATATTTTTAAAACTTCTCCAGTAAGTTTTCTTTTTCTCTCTGCCTTCTCTCTAAGTTCTTGGGGACCCGGGGCTCGATTTCTGACGATTAGACAGTAGATCCTTGCTATTGGCATGGTGGGCTACGCGTTCATCCGGACGAAATTTCATTCCAACGAAGTTCAATTTTACATGTGGTTCGAGGTGTCAAGTTTTTAACTCACCGAGGTAGGATCCTAAACTCTCATGTCTTATAAGGGTGCTACGTGTAATCGTGGGTGTTTTTAACGGTTAGATTGCTGTAGATCTGAGTTTGTTTCAAGTTGGATTTTTTGGTTTAAAAATCATTTTTCGGTGATTTTGGTGGATGGAATCGTGTTTCGGATGTTTCATTTGAGGGTTTTGGTGTGAGGCTTGGGCGTGCGGATGTCCGAGGGTGTTGGATGGGAGTTTGGAGGCTTCGATTCGAGGTTTAGAGGGTTGAAACCGTGGCTTAAAAACAGTTTTCGTGAGAGGTCAGTCGACTGGACTTGGGAGGTCAGTCGACTGGATCTTGAGTTTGGGAGATCAGTCGACTGGACCTGGAGGTCAATCGACTGAGATGTTCCTGTTTGGGGTTCAGTCGATTGAAATGTTTCTGGTTTGGATTTTTCATGCTTTCCAGCATGTTTTCAGTCGACTGGGCGTGGGGTCCAGTCGACTGGGGTCCTGTGTGGGCGTTTGGTGTTTGTTTGATGGTTTTGGTTAGCTTCTTGGTTTCCAATTGATTTCCTATGGTATTCAGTTGATTAATTATGGGATTAGTCGACTAAAATACTATTAGATTCCTTTTGGGGTTCGGTTGGTTGTGTGGTGGCTTTGGGAGTTGTGTCGTGGCTTCGGGTGTTGGTTTAGATGCCGTCCTCGAGGTTGACGTGCATGGTTCAATGGGGATGTAGTGCACGATTAGGTGCGCGGTGTTTGTTCTTGGTTGGATGTGGGGCATGTTTGGGCCCGTGGCACCTTTGAGGAAAAGGTGATGTTTTGTGACCTCGTGATTTGAGGGGTTTAGCGTTGGCCTTTGGGTTAGGCTGGGTTCCATGAGTTGTTAGTTGTCCGTATGAGTGGATGTTGGTTTGTTTTGATGGGTTGCATCGTGATGTATTGTTATACATGGTTATGTGCATTATAACTGTTTATTTATGTACGGATTATGTAAGTGGATTACATTATTTTGGTATCGTTACGTGTACCGTGGTTGCATGCTTTAAAACTCAGAGTTTTATAGGCATGGTTATGTGGAATATGATGAACGGATGCATGTAGTGCATGTTGCATGAGTTGCAAATGTTGTGTGAGCCGCGTGTGTAGCATGTGGCGTGATTTGGGTAACGTAGTGATAGTACGGGGCTTTATGCATTTAAACCTTGGTTTAGTATGCATGTGTTGATTCGGTGTTATCTTGTTATATACAGTTTTATCCCGTGGTTTAGGCATATGTAGGGATGCCTGTTGATATGTAGGTTGTATTTGTGTTGCATAAGTGGGCAGATTTTGGTCCCTCGGTGAAAGTCTGTAAAGATATGCATATGAGGACGGATAATGGTCCTACGGTGAAAGTCTGTGAAGATATTCATTAACCCTGGTCAACAAGGCCTTAGTTAGGGTGGATAATGGTCCTACGGTGAAAGTCCGTGAAGATATCTGATGAGGGCGGATGATGGTCCCACGGTAAAAGTCCGTGAAGAAGTGTGTTGCACGGGTTGCGCGCGTTGTGTGTGTTGCACGGGTTATGTGCGTTGCATATATGGGGGTTGTGGTCCTTCGGTGAAAGTTCAAGAAGATACATGGATTGCAGAAACTGCATCGTGGGACGGATAGACCAATTTTTAAATTATTTTAAGAGTCGTGTGAATCGCGATCTAAAAACCCTTTTTCAACTATTTTCAGGGCTCCTGTAAGTGAGTCAAAAGATGGTTTGTATCATCGCTTTCCCGTTTGCATGTGAAAATTGTTTTAAAGGCTTGAAAGAGAATCTAAAATTGCACCTCATTTTCTTACCATGTTTAGCTTATATCGCATGTGTTATCTTATTTCTACTGAACTTTGGCTCACGGTATTGAATTTGATTTTATTCATGTACCGGTCACGCAGGTTGATCTGAAGGTGCTGGAGAGGTGGAAGAGTTGTAGTCTTCCTTTTTGTTCTATCTGTTACATGTATGTTGTAACGTGTTTTTTCGGTGTTGGAACCGTATAATGTATGCCATTTGCAGATTATATACAATGCATGTATGGTTTAATTTGATAGAGTATTCTCGGGTTGGGTGTTATGCTTGGTTGTTTGTGGGTGTTTCGTGTGACCCGAAGTTTGGGGCGTGACAGATTGGCATCAGAGCTCTGGGTTCGAATACCTAAGAGACGTAGAAAGTGGGTGTATCCTGTGTGAGGTTAATTGTGTATGCTTGATTGCATGTGTTTGGACGCTTGATAACATGAACGTGTCAGCATGTTAGATATGTGAATGATGTGTATATGTGAGCATGGGGGTTGAATCTTAAGAGTGATAGTTTTTCCTTTGGGCGTTTGGATTGACAAACTTGGGAGCCAAGTTAGAAGAATTGACTTTAAAGCTTGGACTGAAAATGATTTTTCTAAAGAAATACCAAAATCCTATGTTTAAAAGATCAAATCAAGTTTAGAAAATTTTGGATAAAGAAAAGTGTTCTAGACTATTTTCTTGCATGTCAAAATCGTTAGATAACTCTTAGAGTTTGGTTGTTTGAGTCTGGTCATTTTATATTTTTTTGAGTCTTTTATAAAATTAAAAAAAATGCGGGGGAGTGTATTGTCACACCCCGAACCTTGGGGACCCGTGAACTAAACCCAAGCCAACCCATCTAAAGGTCATCCATTAACATTTTCATTTTTCTTTAGATTTAAAGTCAAAATCCCTTAGAAATAAATGTTTTCTTGAGCAACTATATTTTTACTTCATCGATACATAATGAATTCAAAATAATGCTTTAAGTTCCAAAGGTTCGTTTACAAAATAAAATGTCATTTCACTTGTCCGACGTATCCAAAATATAAGAACAAGATTGTCACAACCCAAACCCGGGTCCGTGATCTAAACCTAAAACATACCATACATAGCTCTATCCACAGATAAGACCCCAAGACATAAGAAAACATTATATATATACAAGTTAAAAGATTTAACAAAAGATCAAAGTTCCAAAATTACATCCCCAAGTTTACCACAAATGTTTGGAGAAACATACATTCAGTATTAGCCATTATTTTCACAACATCACTTCCATTTTTACATACAACAACAAAAAGAAATCATAGTTCCCACTCTTTGCTCTTTCCCAAGGCATCCATAGCTTTGCTATCACCCTGCTCGTCAGAACCTAAAATGTGTCTGACATATATACATGAACCGAAACTCGTAGGATAAAGATTAACTCATATCTAATATATGATTTGTGAGGTGTGATTGGTGTAACCAAATGAAAATGCATATTTTTACCAAATTATTTCTTTTTACACACACATACTCACGCACATCCAGATTTTTCTCCATTTGTCCATTTCTTTATTGTTCATCAATCCTTCATTTTCATTCCCGATTCTCACAAAATCGTGCCACCTCTAATGAACCGATGTCGAGTGCAACTTATAGAAACCCCTCCCTATTAATCCCAATATGCTATGCGAAGCTATTGGGTAATAGATAGCTCTATAACTCACCACGACACAACACCACGAAGATGCTAGCCCAACTTATTCCACATCAATCTGTACGGTTCATTTTAGATTAATTAGATTTATTTTCACATCCCGGGAGTCCGACCCACAATGGTTCCTCTACCGCTCAACACTATAATACATCATTATGATTTCCAACCCTAAGTTACCATCACGACTTTCAGTACACAATTTCTCATTTCCCAACTTTCATTATATAATGTCTCATTTCGTCACTTTCGTTACACAGTTTCTCATAAATCACAGTGTTACCAATTTCTCATAGATCACAATGTTATCACATACTCATAACACAAGGTTTATATCAAGAGGATCACCTCAATTTAAAAGGAATACACCCATCATGTATACATATACATATATCAATTTGAAACTCACGTTTAGTGTAATGAAGACTCAATTAACAGTTCCCATGCATGCATCCCAACTCAATTTAGATATATCTATAAATGTGCCATAAGCTTAAGGGACTAAGAATTTAGTAAAAATGGCCAATATGAATGAAAATATGTTTTTCCAAAACATTCGGCTAAAAACGGGTGAAAAATGATTTTGAAATTTTGACATACCCTCACTATTTTGTTCATAACTTTTTCTACAAAAAGAATCTTTTTGTGAGAGTAGTCTTGTTGGAAAGAATATTTCTGGGGCATTGATTTGAGTATAAGAACGGCTAAATTCGGAGTTCGAATGAAGGAGATATGATCAAATAAATTTGGCTTTGTGCAATCAGTCTGCTCGAGCGGACGTCGGGAGCTCGGGTGCCCAACCTTTTGCCATGTGAGCGCTCGAGCGGACAGGGCTCCGCTCGAGTACGCTGGAACCCGAGAGACACCCAGATTTTTTCCTGTTTTGAGCTTCAAACCTCCAAACACAAAACCCTTATTAAAGAAGCTTCAAATCTTAAATTTTAAACCAAAAACACTAGATTCAAGTCTCAAAACTTCTTTTCTATGCAACAAGTCATCAATTTCATGAGTAATCACCTCTCAAGAATCTCCATTTCATGAAAATTAACTCAACCCATACACAAACCTACCAATATGTTAATTAAGCATGCAATTAACACAATTTTTTACTCATATACGAAAAATATCAACCCAAATCTACACAAGACATGTAAGATAATCTAAATTCTATCTCGAATTTGCTCAAAAGCTTGATATTACTCCAATTTCTCCCTCATAGGATTTGGATGTTGATAGATCTTGCTTTCTTGATGCTCCATCTCCCATCTCCTTGCTCTAAAGCTTGATTTCCATCATTGCTTATTCCCGATCTAGTTTCAAAGCTCCAATTTCCTTGGTGGAGGGTTAAGGTTTAATGGTTGAGAGAATTTCTCTCATGAAGAGAGAGAAGGGAGAAAAGAGAAATGAGAGGTTTTTGTCTCTCACGTGCGTTTGGTACATATATATAAAAAAAACCCAAAAATTTCAATGGTTCGAGATTATTCTAAACTTTTTCCGATAGCCCGCTCGAGCAGACCCCCACCGCTCAAGTGGTGACCCCTAGAGCAGAATCTTGTGAATTTTCTTAAAATTCAACTTAAACCCCCAACTTTTCTCACCTTTAAATATTTTGAATTATCCATTAGCATAGCCATATCAACATCATTCGTTACCTTGTATCTCAATTTCACTTTCACATGTTATTAATTTAACCATTAACGAGCAAAATTTTATAACACTCACGCCCAAATTTAATTATGTCTCCTCACTTAATTGAAAACATAAAATCACAAAAATAAACACGTATCGGCCATTACATGTATTAAGGTGTGAGTACCTATTTCTATGCATTATGCTTATCTTCGGCTAAAATCTCTTTGTGTCATCTTTGAGATTAAGAACACCCCTTGATTTCTGGATAACGTTGTTCATATTGTTCTGAAACGTTATGAAAGATTATTCTATTTTGTACACTCTTGAATTATATTTCGGATGCAGGGATCCTCCCAACTTTGGATCAAAATTTTTCTACGGGTCTTTCTTACTTCCAGTTTTTCCAAGTTTCACAAAATGACCTTATAGTGGTGACCACAATAACTAAAGGATTAAACTCCCTCATACTTTTGAATTTGTATTGTTGGCTTGAGGATATGGCTTCCTATAGGCTTTATACTTAGTGTGGAAGCCACCAATAAAAGCTGTATGGTTGATTGCCATACATCCAAAAGGAAAAAAAGGAAGGAAAGAAAAAAAAAAAAACAAAAGAAAGAAAAAGGTTGGAACCTTTAGTTGAGGAAGAGTTATTCTGTAAAGTGATATGGGTTTAAGCTAATTTGACTTCGTAAAATTCTTGATCTCTAATAAGTAAATGTAACTCAGCAATATTGATCTCATATAGGATTTGATCTCGAAGTCTGGAAACGTTTTTAGTCACACACTATTTTATGTAGAATCTCCTATGAATATGTTCCTCTGTATATGAAGATAGGGTCTCTCATACTCATTATGAGTTTCGACCTTACTTTGACGCGACATTGTGGTTTCAAATGTGTGAAAAAATTCATAGGTTGAGTACTTACTCTTTAGTTTTGCTCTCTACACAAAAAGTTTATTTTTTGTTTAATTTTGTTAGTTGAGTTTATCAATTCGTGACAAAAGGCAAAGATATATATTTACGGGGGAGAGCCTTTTAAGAGTTTATCAATTATGTGATATTTATTGTATTGCATGTTGAATGTTGATGCATGATTCTCAGATAGATTGGAATATTGTTGAATAGTTTGAGATTTTGTCACAGAATTGCCAAAAGGGAATAATGAAATTTTGACCTCCGTATAGTTTCTTCATTTTTGGCAAATATGTGACAAAATATGACAAAACATTCATGGTTTATTCTTTGATAATTTGAAACTTGTTCTTTCGGAGTTATGTGTGTAGATTGCAACTTTGCAAGAAAAATGCGCAAAAAGGATCAAAATTCTCCACCACTTAGCATACCACTTGAGCAGTCCAATGAGCGGTAAGTCACAGCTCTCGATTTCTCTGTTTCTTTGCAACACTCATGCGAGGAGTTCTTCATAGCTCGAATGGTTTACAAATAGTTCAAACGGTCTATTATGCGAGAAGCCTTTATAAAACAGCTAGGGTTTTGTAGTTTTAGAAGGAGCTAAAGTGGCCAGGGTTTCTTAGTTGCACCCTTTTGAATAAAAAATCTCTCTAGCCGTCGTGTGCTATCAAGACAATAGATATGTTGGGGTTTTTTTACACCCGGCTTAGTGACAAGATAGATTTCACTGCATTCAAGAAGATCATCAAGCATTTTACCCTCACCCTTCTTCTAGTTTGTGGTGTCTCTTGGGTGGATTCCCAAGAGTTAAAATCCATGGTGGATTCTGACGACAGTCAATCACAATTTGGTGTACGTGGATTTAGCAAAAGCAGGCTTACATCCATAGGTTTTGAATTCAATGGTGATTTGTAATATCTCTTGTAACCAAAACTCAATAATAGTGTTTGATTTTTTGGACCTGGATTGGTCTCGTGGTTTTAACCCTAGTTGGGTTTTTTCATGTAAAAGTCTGTGCCTTGTGTTATTGTGGAGTCACATAGGAAAAATCTCGCAGAATAAGCACGTGTGATTTGACTAAAAAAATAGGGGATATCCTTCAAGTTACAGATGAAGGCACTTAAACCGTAAAAATCTCAAAATTTCAACATCTCACAATAAATTTTGAAACACTACACATAGAAAATGATGAAAGGTTTGACAGTTTTTATGCAAAATTGAGTTATATTGTCAATGCTTTCATTAATCTAGGCGAGAAAATTTTCAACTCCAAAATTATTCAAAAAATTCTTAGATCTTTACCCGATCGATTCCAACCGAAGGTTATGGTAATAGTAGAGTGTAAAGACATTGACTTTATTATTGTTGAAAGTTTAGTTAGAAACTTGTAAACTTATGAGCTAAAATTTCAAAACAATCGGGTTAAAAAAATGTGGCTTTTACTTCTACTCAAGGTGATGCATTTGACTCTAATGATAAACTTAATCTCGAGATGATGGCTATATATGTGAAAAACTTCAAAACAATCTTCAAAAATAAAAAACCTAATCAAGAGGATAAGTCTCAAAAGAAAAGCGAGATTGAAAAATTCATAAATAGATTCAAATTTAATAACAATATGGTAGAAGAGCCAAATTTTTTATTTTCAGTGCTATGAATGCAAAGGGAATGGACATATTGGTAAAGAATGTTCGAATAATCTTAAGAAGAAGCAGAAAGTTTTTACTGTCACTTGGGATGATGAGAGTGAACTTGACCTATGTGACGAGAATGATTCTAATGATGGAGATGGCAATACTATTGCATTTGTTGCTTCTGTCCAAGAAGGTGACACTAAGTTTGATGAGGGAAATATTATCAGCGACACTAGTGAAGAAAAAGGGGAAGAGGTTAGTGAGGCTGGTGAAAGTGAAGCTCTTCAATAAACTTATGACAAGTTGTATAATAAGAGCTACACGTTGACCAAATAGAATATCATTCTGGTGAATAAATCCAAGTCAAGTGAAAAAGAAAAAAACAAAGTCAACCAAGAGCTAACTAAAGCTCAAGCTCTAGTAAGAAGATTAAAATCAATTAGGGAGATTTTGTGTGAGAAACCTAGTATGAAAAAGAGAGAAATGACTTATCTGCGTTGAGTCAAACTAGAAAAATCGAGATAGATGTTCTTGAAAATGAATTGTGTGCATGTGTAAATTCAAAGAAAGAGCTTGAATTGAAATTTGCTAAACTTGAGAATGATTTTTCTATTGCTCAATCTACTTTTAAAAAGTTGAATGAAGGTACATGCTTAGTATGCAAAAAGTTGTGTCGAAGATGCTTCTTCTTCAAAAGGTGAAGGTAAGACCATATTTGTTAAATCAAGTAATGTTGCACCACCAACACCACCTGTTAGGAAGATTGACCCAACTGGTCAGGCTTTGAAAAATTTCAAGCAAAGTAAGTTTGTTCCTATTTGTCATCATTGTGGAGTCAAAGTACATGTTAGACCACATTGTTTTAAGTTGTATGGTAATTTTGATTCCTATTCTGAATATTCTCTTGTTTTTAGAAAAGGTAGATTGTTTGACCAGATGAATGAACTCAAAATAGAATGTTTTATCCCAGGATTAGGAGAATTGACTTTAAAGCACGGACTGAAAATAATTTTTCTAAATCAATACCCAAATCATATGTTTTAAAAGATCAAATCAAGTTTAAAAAATTTTGGATAAAGAAAAGTGTTCTAGATTATTTTCTTGCATATCAAAATCATTAGATAAAACATAGAGTTTGGTTGTTTGTGTAATGACCCTACTCAGACCCTAGTATTAGTGACGGATAGTCCGCGAGGCCATAGAATACAGAAGAGGTTCAAAACCATAATTCGAATCGAAAACCTTAAGTTTGGTTCAGAAACCCCAAAAAGGTCCAAAACTTAGGTAACAAAACCTTAGCACCCAAAGCATCTCCCAACATTCTAAATGAAGTAAATATCATGAAACAATGAGTTAAAAATCAAAAATCCTCATAAATAGGATAAAATGACCATTTTGCCCCTAGTACAACAAAAAAGTCTTAAAAATTCAAATCTTGACAAATGGATACCTTAAATCAAGGATTTAAATACACTTAAGTAGGAAAGGATAAAATAACATCAAAAAGTAACAAAATTACCCCTTAGTGGAGAACCACATTGGGAAGAGTGCCCAAAAGTGACTTTTTACTTTCTTTTTAGCTTAAAATGACGAGAAATGTATTAAATTAAGCATTATAATGATCCAATACTTGTTGAACAAGTAATATACATAATAATATAGTGTTATAGGTGAACAAAAGCAAACAAATCATTATTAAAGTTTATACACAATAAAATAAGTTAAAAAGTTATATTGCCAAATTAGCTTAATTTGACTTAAAAGACTATATCTATTTAATCAATTTCTATGAAAACTATAATAATACATGAAAATACTATATTTCTCATAAACATACTAAAATAATAGGTCTCAGTAGAAAAAGACACCAAACAGATACATCAAATTGACTTTTAATGTATTTTTTTGCATTAAAGGGCACGCAAATCAATGCAAAACCCCTTGATTGATGTGGGGTTAAGTTTTTGTCCCTCAAACAGCCTCGCCCTAGATGTATTTCCCTTCCCCATATCTGATTTATAGGCCTCAAATATTGCACCAAGTAAAATCTTCTCAAATCACATTAATTAAAAAGAAGAAAAAGAAGTATTTAAAAGTACATTTTGTCTCCCCTTTGTCCCCTAGCCTTTGCCTATATAAACCAAGCCAAGCACCTTCTTCTTTCCTTCATATTTTCATACATATAGAGAGAGAAAAAGGCTTGGTTGAGTGTTTTTGAGGCATTCCACAAGTTTAAGAAAGAAGAAGGAAGACGGGATATAAGAATCAAGTCATATTTTGTTTTAAAGCTAAGTCCTTCCATACCATCATCCTTTCAGCTCTCAAACAAGTAAGTAAAATCTTTAAACCTTATGTCTAATATCCCTCAAGATATCCCCCAACACGTCCCTTTAAACACTCTAAGAATCGAGAACCGAAATCAAACCGAAAATGCGTCGTAGTTGGAAATTTGAGACTGTTATGTTTATGGGTGATATGAGATGTTGTTGAATGTTGTTATCTTTGCATTTGATGACTTATAAGTGTTCAGGAGCCTTTATATTAAAGTCTAAAACACAAGCATGCAAAGAAATGAAACAAAAACTTGACATGACATAAGTAGAAGACTTGGACCCTAAGAGACTTGATTTTTGAGAACATACATGTTTCTACTCTGAACTTTGGAACGCCATAACTAAATGTAGAAACTTGATCTAAGCATGTTCTTTATGTCCATATTTAAATTTTTTTTTATCTTTCATCCAAAGTTGGTTTCAACTCATTTTCATAAGTAGAACTCGAGATATTGTAATTTTACCAAAATGTGTCATTTTTCGACCAATCAACAGTACCAACTTGGAAACCCTATTTTAAAGTGAGATTCAAACTTTCGTAAAAACATGAAAGTTGTAGATAACATGTATATATATTTACCCACCTAAAATGAGCATAAAATATTGAGTTTTGATAGGTCAAAATCCCTTTGAAAGTTTTTGTTGAGTTTCAACCCTCAATGGACACTTCTGTCACCTATTTTTATATAGTCTAAAACCCCTATTTTTAGTAACCTATTCCAAACGTGGTCTACATGAACATTGTAGCTAACATATTGTAGTACTTGATGCCCAAATATCATACCTTAAATCCTCGGGATGATATCCCAAAATCATTTCAAACCCTCTGTCCAAAACTGGCTCTGCTGAGTTTTGGGGGCGGACAAAACATATTTTCTAAAATGGCCAAAAAGTTTAACTTGTTCCAAACAACTACCTTTAACTCTAAACATGAAACTTGTAGGGGACATGTTAAACTAGAACATACTAAAAATGGACTCATTTGGACTTGATATAATACCCCAAAGCCGAGACCAATAGAAGCATATTTTTGATAAAATCTTGAGAAAAGTACTGAACCGTTTTTGCTTAGGATGTTTTGCCTTGGGCTTTGGCCTTAGTGATAAACATAAGAGTTGTAGAAAATATTTTTATCTAAATGGTGTTTAAAAATCATAGCTTGATTCCAAGTCTAGATATCCCAAAATCTTGTTGGCCCTTTCAATTTAATACTTGATTTTTGGCCTTAAAAGTTGCTAAGTTTATGTTGAGTACCCTTTACTATGAGGCCCGCGTCTTTGAATGATTATCAATTTGAATTAATTGATAAGTGTCTATTTGAATTAATTGATAAGTGTTTCTAAGTGAATGTATGATGGTTTAAAATTTATGCAATCATGTTGAATCATATCTTAAGAATTGTGGCTTGTGCTTCACATACTTATACCTTATACTTTGCGAATTGTACCATGAACCTTGCCATGCTAGTTGATGTCATGCTATAAATTGTTGCACTTGAGATCGATGGTACACATTATGAGCATTGTGATTTGCATCATGGCATATTGGAGTCTATCTGTGCAAACTATTGTTGGAATGGGCTGTATTGAGATCGTTGTTCTTGATTCTAAGTCTAGGGTGTCCTTGGTTGCTATTTTTGAAAAAAAAATTCCTTATACAGCCTGGGTGCGTCCCCGGTATTTGAAATGATTTTAGCTTATACACCTGGGTGTGTCCCTAGTGTTTGAAATGATTTTGGATTATACACCCTGGGTGCGTCCCCGGTGTTTGAAATGGTTTATGGATATTGTTAGGCACCATGGGTTCGTCGCTAGCATTCTGATTTCGATAGCTTGAACTTTTGGGTTGGCACCGGCGAAGGCATCACGAGTCTTAAGATGAGACAAACTGATTGATATATGAGGGCAGTGACAATAAGTCCCTGAGGCAATGACAATAAATCCTGAAGCAATGATAGTGATTCCCTACGGGTAGTGACAATAAGTCTCAAAGTGGTGTGAACCCCATGCCGTTTTCATTGAGTAAAATAGCTGTGGCATGAAGCCAGGCGATGCGGTTACTATTCACAATAAGGCGCGATGATGGCTTTGGTGATTAAATACCCATGAAAGTCTACTATGGTGATTCTCGACGTGGAATCCCTGTTATAATCTAGGTGCATGTTGAGTTGGGCATCTGCATTTCATACACGGCATCTCATATACGCATGTTTATTGACTTATCTGCTATCCTATCATAAATTTGTCTGTCTCCTTGGCTATAAACTATACTGGGTGTTATAGATATGTGTTATGGTGAATTTTGTGCCGTGAGATTAGTTAAAAGGTTAGAGTGTTTTACTTTTGAGCCTTGGCTCGTGGCATTCGTGCCATAGGTGAAGAGGAGTTCTTGGAGGATGTCATCTCAGGGGGAGAAGAAGAGTTTGAAGAATAAGGTCAGTTCTAAGTGCACATGGATCCCGCTGATGTATTCTGAGGAGTCGAAACCTCTGCTTTTGTTCTTATATTCAGTTCTCTCGTGCTTAGTGTAATTTTTAAAATTTTTTGATAAAACTGTAATAGTTATGTAATTTTGGATGGTTCAAAACTTGTTTATAATGTAATAACTAACGTACATAAATATGAATGAATTGCTAGAATATCCATTTATTTATATTTATGTATGTTCCGACGTGCCAAGAGGACGAGGCGTCACAGATTGAGTTTGGTCATTTTACATTTTTTTGTCTTTTATAAAATAAAATAAAAATTGTGGGGGACTGTATTAAGGTGGGAGTACCTATTTCTATGCATTATGCTTATCTTCAGCTAAAATCTCTTTGTGTCGTCTTTGAGATTAAGAACACCCCTTGATTTCTGGACAACCTTGTTCATATTGTTCTGAAACGTCATCAGAGATGATTCTCTTTTGTACACTCTTAAATTGTATTTCGGGTGCGGGGATCCTCCCAACTTTGGATCAAAAGTATTCTACGGGTCTTTCTTGCTTCCAATTTTTCCAAGATTCAAAAAATGACCTTATAGTGGCAACCACAAGAACTTAAGGATTAAACTCCCTCATACTTTTGAATTTATATGGTTGATTGTCATACATTTGAAAGGAAAAAAAAAGGGAGGAAAAAAAAAGAAAAAGAAAAAGAAGGAAAAAAGTTGGAACCTTTAGTTGAGGGAGAGTTATTATGTAAAGTGATCTGAGTTTAAGCTGATTTGACTTTGTAAAATTCTTGATCTCTAATAAGTAAAAGTGACTCACCAATATCGATCCCATATAGGATTTGATCTTCAAGTCTGAAAATATTTTTAGTCACACACACACTATTTTATGTAGAATCTCCTATGAATATGTTCCTCTGTATATGAAGATAAGGTCTCTCGGACTCATTGTGAGTTTCAACCTTTCTTTGACGCGATGTTGCGGTTTCGAATGTGTGAAAAAATGCATAGGTCTAGCACTTACTCTTTAGTTTTGTTCCCTACACAAAAAAAATTTTTGTTTAATTTTGTTACTTGAGTTTATCAATTCGTGACAAAAGGCAGAGATATATATTTATAGGGGAGAGCTGTTTAAGAGTTTGTCGATTGTGTGATATTTATTGCTTCTTTTTGGCATGTGGATTGTGTGACATTTATTTTTTTTTCATGTTGATGTTGATGCGTGATTCTCAGATAGATTGGCTTATTGTTGAATACTTGGAGATTTTGTCACAAAATTGCCAAATGGGGAGATTGAACTTTTGACCGGCGCATAGTTCCTTCATTTTTGTCAAATATGTGACAAAATATGACAAAACATTCATGGTTTATTCTTTTGATAGTTTGAAACTTGTTATTTCTGAGTTATGTGTGTAGATTACAGCCTTGCGACAAAAATGCACAAAAAGGATCAAAATTCTCCACCACTTAACCAACCACTTAAGCAGTCCATCACGTGGTAAGTCCTAGCTCTTGGTTTCTCTATTTCTTTTCAAAACTCATGCGAGAAGTTCTTCATAGCTTGAATGGTTTACAAATCGCTCAAACTGTCTATTATGTAAAAAGACTTTATAAAACAACTAGGGTTTCGTAGTTTTAGAAGGAGCTGAAGTGCCCAAGGTTTCTTAGTTGCACCCTTTTGAATAGAAAATCTCTTTTGTCGCCGTGTGCTATCAAGACGATAGATATGTTGGAGTTTGTTTACACCTGGCTTAATGACAAGATAGATTTTAGTGCATTCAAGAAGTTCATCAAGCATTTTACCTTCATCCTTCTTCCAGTTCGTGATGTCTCTTAGGAGGATTTTCAAGAGCTAAAGTCCGTAGTGGATTCTGACGGCAACCAATCACAATTTAGTGTATGTGGATTTAGAAAAAGTAGGCTTACATCCATCGTTGTGGATTCAACAGTGATTTGTAAGATCTCTTGTAACCAAAACTCAATAATAGTGTTGTAACCAAAACTCAATAATAGTGTTTGATTTTTCTATACCTTGATTGGCCTCGTGGTTTTTATCTTAGTTGGGGTTTTTGACGTTAAAATTGGTGCCTTATGTTATTGTGCTTTATTTGTTTGGGAGATAGCTTTTTTGATATATTGATTAGTATAAGTCAATTTCAAAAAAAAAAAAAAGTTTTCAGATAATCTTTTCAAAAAGTTCTACAAAATGATTTGTAAGAATTATCAAAATAAACTCCATCTCATCTTTCTCTAAGAGGACCATCGCCACTCAAATCCATCTTCAATTCTTTCTAGTGATTGAAGGCATTCCTTTCTTGATTATATATCATTTAGCTCCTCGTTAATTAGCACATCTTTAATGTTCAATGTATGTATATATATAGACACAAACCAAAAAACCTACCGTTCAATGTATGTATATATATAGACACAAACCAAAAAACCTACCGGGAGTTGATTTTCTCAAGAAATTAGTTAATGGATTCACCAGAGAGTGAGTATGCTAACCAACAAAACTAAAAACTTTTTGAGTTTTTCGAAACTGATGAGTGGGTAGAGTAGGAATATCTTTGAACTTAAGTGCATGAACCTTTACATTGATGCAATCACAGAGGTGCATAGACTTTGGAGAGAAAACGTGTAATTTATATCCCAAATATAAAAATACAAAATTCGACTATTGTCAGTGTCCAGACATATATAATTAACATGAAAATACTATTTGATAGACATGAAAGGACACTTCAAAAGTTTTTAATATACAAGGAGAAGAACATGTACAAAAACCTTATAAGACTTCAGAAGATGTAACACCTTGACCCTTCGCCGATCCTTGTTATAGGCATCGTGCTCTACGCATCCATCTAGACAAAATTTCATTTCAACGAAGCTCGATTTTGCACGTGGATCAAGGCATCAAGTTTTTGATCCACCGAGATAGGATTCTAGACTGTATAGA
>JAOTRH010033384.1:0-20844 GCA_034768845.1 Heliamphora exappendiculata
TCGGTGATCGTCAGAACTTGGAAAAAGTTTTTGTGTGGAACATGTGACTTTTTGTGACCGATGTCGGAGTTTGACGTTGTGTGTTTGGACTTGTGGAGATAGTCCTTGGTGTGTATTATAAGGCGTGATTGAACCAGTATGTGGCAATGAAGACGAGGGTGATAGTCTCTATGTTCGAGCATAGAGCATGTTTGAGATCAAGTACCATGGTGGATTGATCTCGTATGATGAGTTTGTTGCCGGAGTGGTTTGAGTTTGGAGAGAGTTCTATGCTAGGGTTTGGCAGCACGAGTTGGATCTTGATCCAATGTTTATGGATGTTTCCTGGATGACAGTAGTATTAGTGGAACTTTCCCGTGTGAGCAGTCTGTGTGGAGATTGAATCTTCTAGTCATGTTTTCCTTGTGTGACGACAGGTTTGGGATTTCAGTTACTGCGGCATTTATGCTGTTTTGTAGTATCGCTGGGTTTGCATCAGAGATTGTTGATAGTTGCGGGATAATGTTTGGCTTGAGTTGCAGTGTTGAATTTCGGGGACAAAATTCCTTTAAGAGGGGGAGAGTTGTGAGACCCTGACCCATTTCATTTTTGGAAATGATTTAAGTGTTCATGGGAGTGGGGATTAAAGTTTGATCTTGCTTCTTTGGTTCAGGTTTTCACCCAGCGATGACCACTCGTGCGGTGGGTGTGCGCTCGAGCGGGGTGGTGCCAGAGAGTGGTTCTATGTGGTGACCGCTCGAGTGGTTCTTGGGCGCTCGAGCGGTGGGATGGAAGAGTGGTATGTCGGCAGGGGTCCGCTCGAGCGATGGAGGCCTGCCACGAGATTCTGTAAAAAAAATTGGTTTTGACACATGTTCGGGTTTTGAGATTTTGCAGGGTTGGTCCCGGGGGCTGTGGAAAGTTGCGGTGCGAATTTTAAAAATTAAAAAAAAAAGATATTTTAGAGTCCTATAAATATCTGGAGTTAGATTTTTTCAAAAGATATTTTCAAAACTTAACTCCTAAGTTTTTACTTTTTTCTCTCTGTCTTCTCTCTAACTTCTTGGGGGCTCAAGGTTCGATTTTCGACGATCAAACAGCAGATCCTTAGTATCGGCATCGTAGTTTACACATCTATCCAGACAGAAATTGATTTCAACGAAGCCTGGATTTGCACGTAGATCGAGGCGTCTTATTTTTTACCCAACAAGGTTGGATTCTAGACCCTACTACTGTTAAATGGTACTACGTGCAATTGTAGGTATTTTGACTAGTTAAAATGCATGGATAGCCGATTTATGTTTCGTTAAACCGGGTTTTAGTTTAAAAGGGGGTTTATGTTGATTTCGGTTGGATGAAAACGGGTTTTGAACTGTTTGTTTCGAGATTCTGTGGTAATTTCGGGTTTGGGTAAATCCGAGGGTGTTAAAAATGTGTTTTGAGGCTTTATATTGTGGTTGAGATGATGGCAATTGAGTGTTTGAGGGTTTAGAGGCTTAGAACACCAAGAACAGAATTTTCTGGGTTCTTCTCGGGTGGTAGCTCGCTCGAGCGCCTGATATCCGCTCTAGCAGACTAGCTGCTCAGGGTCATTTTATTTTGATGTTATCTGCCTCAATCGAACTCGGAATTGGGTCGTTATTGTACTCAAATTGAAGCCCCGGAAGTCTTATTTCCAATGACACCTCTCTCACCTTAAGATTCTTTTTGTAGAAAAAGTTATGACCAAAAGAGTGAAGGTGTGTCAAGATTTTCAAACCGTTTTTCATCCGTTTTTGGCTAAATGCTTGGGAAAGGTTGTTTTTTCATCCGTGTAGGCCCTTTTGATCAAGTCTCTGGTTCTTTGGGAGTTTGTTTGTGGGTGTTTCACGTGGCCCGGGTGTCGGGACGTGAAAGTGACGGTTGCCCAGTTATGCTGCATACAGTTGTACTCTTTTCACCAGTTAAAATGCTTATATATCATGTTTTATGTTTAAACCTTGTTTCGGATAAAAAAAAAGCATGCTTTACGCTTTCCTGGTTTATTACATGATATAACTTGTGGATGTTGGGTTTTCAAATGGTGTTCTTGAAAACGGTGAAAAGTGGTGGTTTTGTGAAAAATCTCAACATTTTATGGTTTGGAGGTTTGGAGCTAACCCTTGGGGTTGAGTCTCAGGTTTTGAAACGTTTTGTTGAAAATAAAAAAAAATATTTTGAAATGTTTTGGTTTGATCTCCATGGTTTCATGGATTGAATCTTTTGTTTATACATGCGTTGTATAACTGCTTTTGGGGAAAACATTTGTGAAATGTTTTGTTGATCTCCATGTTGATGGATGGATCTCTATACATATATGATGTATATTTTTGAAAAGATTTTGTAGTTGATGCTACAGTTCGGTTTTTAAAAGATTATCAAGATATACCGGGATGACGGGTATTTGGCATGAGTTGCCCTCGGTGAAAGTCTAGAAACGTGCGTAGTGTAGGTACCTTTGTTATCCTTCGGGGTAGTTCCCGTAAAGAAGGTCGATTTGGGTGCTCTTTTTCCTCGGATTGTCGGGCCCGTAAAGTTAGCTTTGACATTGTGGTGCTCCGTATAGAACTTGTCATTACCTAGCAGGTCTTAAATGATTCAAGACTAGGTAATGGGAAAAAATCTATAGTTGTTACCTCTATCCCATTGTGATGGAGTCGGTACATAGGATCATGTTCTTCTATTCTGCGATGGTACATTCCGCGAGGGAAACGATGATTTGATTACTATTTTTCCTTAACTGCAGTGGTTTATTTGCATTATTTGCAATACCTGGTTTGAAGGATGAAAATATGGGTTTTATAAAATTAAACCGTTTTGGGTGACTTGTGTAGTCTGATAGGAAAACTTAGAATTTGTGGAAAATTGTTTTGGGTTTGTCGTTGAGTTCGCTCCCACCATATGATTGCATATTTCCTGCTTTACAGCTTTATAGTTTGTTTCTATTGGGCTTCGGCTCACAGGTGGGATTTTCTATAAAACTATTTTCAGGTGAACATGTGGAGTTGACCTAGATGCTTGAAGTGATGGAGAGCTTACTGTAGTTTTTCTGTTCTGGACATGTACTTATACATGTGATGCTTGTTTTAGAAGGCTGATTTTGTACGCATTTAGGCGATATATCGTATGCATGTTAGATTTGTATGTTATTTATTTATGAGAGATCTTTTTGTTGGGTATTCTATTGGTTTTAACATGCGAATTTAAATATATGAAAACCTATATTTTTCATAAAATTGATATTTGGTAGATTTTTACGTGATCCCAGGTTTTGGGGGGTGACACGGCACAATTCCATATTACATATATATATATATATATATATATATATACACACACAACACACACACAGCACAATTTTATATTACAAATATATATATATATGTATATATAACACACACTGCACAATTTTATTATGACATATATATACATAGAGGAGAGAGAGAGAGAGCGGAGAGACGGGGGAGAGAAACAGAGAGAGATCCGAACAGATAGAGAGAGAGATCAAGACCGAGAAAGAGAGAGAGAGCAACCGGGGAGAGAGAAAGAGAGAGGAGAGGGACAGTATTCGGCAGGGCAGAGGGGCGGTGCGGCGTTGATCGCAGCGTCGCCGGTGTAGCATCGGTGGAGGTCGGAGGTTGGTGGTTGACGCGGCGTTGCGCTGGTCGTGCTTCCCTCGGCTTCTTCTTCTCTGCGTTGTGTTTGTAAGCTTCTGTGGAAGCTTTTTCCTTCTTTATTCTAAAATCATTTTCTCTCCTCAGCTTATATATATATATATATTCTTCCTCTCAATGTTATTGTGCTTGCATTGTTTAACAGTACTGGGTATATATAGGCTGTTCAGGGACAGGTGTTCCCGCTATGTGTCAATTTGCATGAATTTGAATCGCGAGTGTACCGAATGTGACTGAGAAATTTATACATTATAAATTTTTTGATGTAAAATTTTTAATTCGAAAAAATTTGAAAATTTAAATATAAATTTTTAAGGTATTTTTATTAGTTATCGTATAGTCAAAATTCTTACAAAATTTTTCCAACTATATAATAAATTTTTATTTTTATTTTTAATTACCGATATTTTAATTGATGCAAGTTTTCGAGTTAAAGTTAAAACTTTAATTATAAGGTTCTGTTTGAAATTTTATTTCGGGTCGCTTAAAATATTAATTGCTACTTTTTATTTAATTACGAGTCGTCACATCCTTCTCATATTTAGAAAGTTTGGTCCTCCAAACTTAACGTGAATCTTTATAGAGTAGATGCACTTATATATTATTTGTAACTAATATCTTACGTAGGGGAGTCTGTACCTGTGGCGTCGTTTCCTTGATTTTGTAGATCCCCGGGTGTTAGCGCGTAAAGGTGTCCTTATCTCCCAATTCGGGGTTCATTCACATCTCGATTTCCTAACCTCCTTTAATCTGGAATTCTTGGTCCCGGGTCTTAATTTCTACCTCTATCCCTTGCAGTTACTCCGTCTTCCTTTCGAATATTTGGACAATTCTTTTTGTAGTGGTCCTCTGATCCGCTTCTCCAACATCTATTTGTCAAATGCCAGCACGTCCTGATATGTCTGTTTCCGCAAACGTTACATGGATTAGCTCGCACCTTCTGACTATCTTCTTGTCTTATTGTACCAGAATTGGATCTCTTCTTCATCCTTTCATCAAATTTCTCGATATTCGAGTCCCGGTGTTTTCGATTCTTAAGAATTCTCCGACTTTCTTCTTCTTCTTCTTGTTCTACTAAAAGTGCCCGATCTATTACCTCCGAATATGTCGATAATCTCATGGGTCGTACGATTCTTCGAATTTCTGGCTTCAATCCGTCTTCAAATTTTCTTGCTTTCATATTTTCAGTTAAAATCATATGAGGCGCGTATTCTGCAAGATTCGTAAATTCGACTTCGTAGTCTGCTACAATCATTGATTCTTTTTGCTTAAGTTGTTGAAACTCCGTACTCTTAGCGTCTAGAAGTGAATGAGGAATGCACTTTTCTCTAAACACCAGTAAGAACCTTTCCCATGTCATTTTGGGCTCTGCTTCTTCCTTCATTGTCCACCATCAATGTGCTTCCTTTTCTAGTTGGTAAGCTGCTAATCCGACCTTCTGCCTTTCACTACATTCTAGTACTCGAAAATTTTTATTGAGGGTTGCTATCCAAGCATTTGCCTTGAGTGGATCTAATCCACCTTCAAAGATTGGCAGTTTGAGTTTTAGAAACTCCTTGATGTTCAATCTTATTGTGCATGATTGTTCTTGGTTTTCTTGTCGTGGGTTGTTATTTTGTTGTTGATTTTCAGGGTGTTGACCTCCTACTTGTTGGTTCATAGGTTGAGGATTGTCACGTCTTTCTTCAGGTCGTTGAAGTGGGGGTACAACATTTCATGGGTGGTGCATCCGAACTATTTTGGTTAACTCTGCCACACTTCGCTGGAGTTGTTCTAAGCGCTCGTTCATATTGACTGAAGTCCGATTTTGCGTACTGCCACGAGTAAGAGCCATATCTTAATCTACAAGGGCTATCAATAGGGTTACCGACTAAACTTATCAATGCTAACTATCGGATCAATAAAGTAGTCATTCACATAAACACACAAAAGGTCTATCACACATAACAAGAAGAGCTACCATCCAACTTGATTAATTTTTCAAGACTTTCCATAAGAAGAAACGGTGATCAAGCGTTCTTCAAATTGGAATTTTAAGGATAATCGCTCGGTTGTCATGAAACATAGTGGGACAAAGATCAAGTATAATATACGTATAACACGAATAACTAGTTCAGCTAAGCGTCTAACTATCTGTAGCGATTCGATATATATTTTTATTTATTTTTATTATTTTTAACATAATTAAAATTACCAAAAACGATTTGTGATGATTCATAATAGGTATTATACATGATTAGTGTGGGTTGGGACATCCGGATAAAGATTTGCGATTAATTCTGTGGGATCAAAAAAAATATTTTAATAATATAAATCAGAGTTAATTGAAATTAAATTAAGGGTTAAAATAAATAAATAAGTTATCTTAAATAAATTCATAATAATACAATTATAAGTTGATTTTAGGAAAAAGTTCCAAATATTCTCAAAAAAAAGAAAAAAGTAGAGAGATTTTAAATCATAAACCCAACAGTGGCGCCGAACCCCTCCCATGCCTCTTTATCGTCTTTCCGGGTCTTAATCTTTTGGAAATTGTGAGTGTTTACTTCCCTGGAGCCTTCTGGAGGGTTGAGAATCACGAGTGGGATTTTAAAAAGATGAGGCAGGGGGCTCAAACCCCCTTCACCGCCTGCGTCTTCTTCTTCCGTCTTCCATTTTTTTTTCTTTGCTTTGCTTCCATGGGAGAGAGACTGCCAAGTGAGGAATGTTCAAGAATATACGAAGGGAGACTCCTAAACCCATTTACCCAACCCTGACACCCTTTCCCCTGTTTCGGCACCTATGGCTTCCTCGTTGCTGCCGCATCTTCTCCTCTTTTTCTCTCTCTGTATTGCTTCATTATTTGAGTTTGGGGACATATCAGCCCTTAATTTCTACAAGAAGGGAGTGAGATTACCTTGAAGATTAAAGAGGCAAAACACCCTTGAGCTGCCGACAGTGTCTTCTCCCCGTCTCCTTCGAACGTTTATTTTCTGTTGCCCTTGCTAGCTGATTCAAGTTCGGAAGCAATAAGGTTTCTCCAGAAATTTGTGAGCTTAATCATCAAATTGGTAATCAACATCCAAGAGCGAAGCAATAAAGGTTCAAACCCCTTGTTAGCCGAATCTAGGGTTTTGGCATTGCTAGCTTCGATGAGGTAGGATTCTGACTAAATATCGATATATTGCGTTGATATGTGCTGATTTTTGGTTAAATTCTTTGGAACTCAATATGAAAACCCCAGTTAACTTATGGTTTGAAGAATCAATTCATAAATTAATTGCAAAACCTGGAAATTTGGGTATGTATGGGTCCTGAAATTTGTTAGTGGGTTATGTAAACAAAATTTAAATTATACTTGTAAGACGGCAAAATTCTTGTAGCTTGGAACGTTGTGATTTTAAATTAAGTTCATGAAACGTGTGACTTAATTCCATAGCAAACGGATAAAATGAGAAAAAAAAAATTGGAATCTTTAATGGGTTGGATGAATTATGTGCCACGGTAACTTGTAAACAATGGGTTGAACTAACTAATTCAACTTGGAGAATTATGAAAGTAGAGTTAAGTTAGTAGCTTGACTTCAAGGTTTGGGATATCGCTTACAAGTCTAGTTATAAGTGTGGTTTAATTAATTTGATTTCTTATGACCTTTGAGTTAGATGAAGGTTGGGGCTGATGAGAGGAACCCATATTTAGGGTTGGACTCATGTCTTGCTTGGAATGAAATAAATGGTTTAATAAAACTTGGAACACATAAGAGGTAACTCAAGTCATGAAACATGATGGTTTGTGGATTAGAGAGCTAAAGGTCATAACCTAACTCAAGATTCTGTTACAGTTTGGTTAATTTTAATGTATTGAACTTGATTTCAAAAATCCTGGATAGTGGGTTGATATATGGAGAACTTAAGGTTATGTTTGAACCCCTTAACTTGTTGATTTATCTCTTGAATATTAAACTTTTGCTTAATTTACAAAATTTGAGAGTTAAAGTCCATAATTTGATTCAAGACATGAATGATTCCCTTAAAACTTAGCTAACTTTTGTGTAATTGAGTTAATTTTATGATAATTGGATGAGGTGTCAGGACTCGGAGCTAAAAACAATATGTTTGAATTATCTAATTTGTTAATTTTTAAGTTTAAAGCTAATAAATTCATAGTGGGGTTTAAAGATTCACTAACACTTGGAATACAAAAACTAGGTGATGATGTTGTGAGACTTGACTTGACTTCATGAATTATAATTGGATGAAATTGTATTTCATATTAAATTGGAAAAATGGATACCTCCTTGTTAAAAAGTTTTAATTGTACAAATAGGAGATTGGTTTTGGGTAGACATTGAAGTCTTAGCAAAAGTAGGAATGATGTTAAGGTGAATTGGTGATGAATATTTAATGTGCCAATGAGAAACATGATTTGCAACTTATAATATGGAACAGAAAATGGAACGGATTGTGAATGTTAAATGAGAATATATTTTGAGAAATTGAATTATGAACATAACTAAATTTTGTGAATTTATGAGGGGTTGTGTAATAATGAGAAAATGCAATTAAAAAGGGACTTTAGGCATGTAATGGAACCATTTGACTTGTGAATTTGTGATCTATGAAGTAGATCGATAATTGAATTGATGAATTTCGGAAGATTATGAAGATCTTAACAAACTTGTGGTTTACTAAGTGTGATTTCTCGAAAAAGAATTGGAAATAAATATTTGATGAGAAAAATGTAAAACTTATATTGAGGCATATGATACTGAACTTGATAAATGGGATAATACGATGATGAAAGATGGTGATTTAAGAAAATATGGTGAAACATGATTTGAGATATATGATATTGATTCGAAAATGGTGTGATTGTGAAATTGGAATGGGAGATGGACTCCCGGTTATTAATAAATAATGATATGATTATGAAATATTAATGTGGTTAATCAAATATTGAACCGAAGATGATTGATGTTGATGTGATTAAATTGGGCTTGCACAGCTCCACGGTGAAAGACCGAAAGCTTGCGCAAGATGAGGACCACATGCCCACGGGTTAGCCCCCGAAATGTGGTGGTTGTGTCGTGGTGAGTTATAGAGCGACTCATTCCACAATGACTTCGCGTAGCCTATTCGGGGCGAATGGGGCGATATTTCTATAAGCTGCACCCGACGTCGGTTCAATATAGAATTAATGGAATAAAATGGACATGTAAATTGTGAAATAAGTAAAAAGGATAAATGCAAGTGATTGCATAATGAAGGACTGCGGTCCTGTGGTGAAAGCCCACGAAAATTCATGGGTTATGTGCTGCATGTGGTAACTCAGTACTCCGTAACAAATCAAATATAGTGAATAAAATGAACGAATTTAGATAATGAAGGAACATGAAAGTGTAATCGATGTGAATAAAATATATGAAATGGATGACACTTCAGGATTTTGGTATGGAAAAATGTATTTGAAACAAATCGAATGTGAACTAGTAAGAATGGAGCATGTGATACACTTGAAACTTTGAATTATAAGTGGAGATTAAATAAGTATATCTTATTATGTTAAGATGGAAAACTAACGAGAATTGATTATAATTTTTTTACTCAAATGTGGGTGGATGTAAATTATTGTGAATGTACATGAGAATTTGCTTATTTGCATAACTAGCATCCACTCACTAACACTTCACATATCCTGTATAATATTGTTTTTAGTATTTATCCTACGAGTTTCGGCTCAGGTTGTATATATTCAACCATTTACAGGTGTTGATAAAAGAAGAGTAAATAAAGATTGGGATCCTGATGAATGCATGGGAAGAAATGAGCAAATTTTATTATTTTCATTTATAGATGTAATCATTTATACTTGTTCAAATCTCATGTATTTGTTTCAAAGTATTGTATTGAGAAATTTTATGAAAACAATGAGATTGTATTGGATGAATGTAATTAGTATACAAGGGCAGAGTGATGCACGTATGATTTAATGCTCATGAAAATAGATGCAATAGTAATGGAATAATGTTTGTTAGTTATTAAGTAGTTTAATTATGTGTAGCTGACGAATAGTTTTAATTGTGGTTGGATATGGAGATTCAGGCAGTGCCTGCGTATATGTCTTGTAGTTTTAGTTTGAGCTTGACAGGTAAATTTGGAATAGTCCGAAAAATAGAAAAAAGTTTGCCGAAATTTTTAAGAAGTAGACTTCGTTTATTTTGGAATTTGGCATAGGTGAAAACCTATAAGAAATTAAGTCCAAGAAAATATTATCAAAGAAATTTTAGTTAAAGGAATAGGAGTTATCAAGTGGGTATCACGCGTCTTAGAGTCTGGGGCGTGACACTATCTCTAGGATATATGAATCCCTATAGTTTCATGTCATATTAAAACATTATTATGATCACAGAATTGCGACTTTCGAACTTAAGATATGTAAGTAGGGTGCAGGTACTGTGTACGAAATTTTATGGCTCTAGGTTCTTCTATTTTTTTTTGTAAGAAAATTCAGAAACTAAAGCGCTTTCATACCTTCTCTGTCACGTCCCATTTTTATAAATGGTATTCGTGACCGGCCAGTGAGTTAAGTTCACCCGAGGCCTATTTTTTTTTTCAAATTATTTAAGGATTTTCAAAAACATTATTTAGAAAAGGGTTAACAAAAACAAGAATTCAGAGCCAAACTAGTGTAATTAAATATATTAACTTTACAGGCGAAGATTTGAGTACAAAACATTTACATTTAAATATAACTAGGTACACGTGTCTTAACTAAAGACACAAATAATATATTTTTTTTCTCTTCAATCGTCCGGCATTCACCTTGTCCCGAAATACCATAATATAAATTTCATAAGTACGAAGCTCGTGTGAGTGTACATATATCAATGTTACAGGTTTGTCATGGAATATCAATTTTACCATATGAAAACATTTCATAAAATTGTCATGTTAAAAATATCATTTTTTATAGATATATTTTAGGCATTAAGCCTTAGCAGGTTTTCCATAAATAGGTTACAGGTATTAAGCTATAGCAGGTTTTTCATAAACAGGCTACTGGCATTAAGCTCTACATACGATGATAAGCTTTACATACGATGATAAGCTTATGGCTATGCCAGAATTACATAAGGAGCGATCCCACAACCCTTTTCGTTATGATATCATAACCAACAATCACCTGGCCGTGATCCCATCCTTATACATCTCGCTGTTCAACACCCCAGCGATCGAGCTAACACCATTCAAGCTATCATCATATACATATTTTCAAAGTAGTCACAACAGAATATTCATGTCTTTCTCAAACCAAGAATATTCACATTTTTCACAGATATATCCATGACAGGAAAATTGTACGAAAAATGTCACTTTATGTGAAAACACAATATTTTGCATTCAAAACATAACAGGGAAGCTTAACGGGAAAGTTGTATGAAAAATGTCATTTTATGTAAAAACACAATATTTTGCATTCAAAACATAATAGGAAATCTCAAATAACAAAGATATATAATACTCACCTAATCTTAGTAGGAGTTCATTCAATTAATTTTGTCCAAGCATGTCCAAATCTAGATAAACAAAAAATACTAATTTTAGTGAAATTTTCATAATTGCGTTAACCTATTATATCTTATTTTTATCGAAATCTAAGAGTTTATTCTATTGTAAATTTTTAATAATTATTTTGTACTATTTTGGCCTTTAACTTTCTTTTAATATGAAAATTTTGATTTTAACGAAGTATTTATATATGTATATATATATTTTTTAGCTAAAAAAGCTAAATATTAGAAAATTCGAAAGGAAATGGAACAATAAGATTTTTAGTTTTAAATAATGTCATAAAACTAAAGTGTAGAAACAAAACATTAATCTCATAAAACTTTATAATTAATTTATTTTATTTAAAAAAATCTTTTTATTTTAACTTAAGAGAACAATGTTAAATTTATTATTTAACCCGATTAGATAATATTATGAAAGTTGTCCATAATATAATATTTTGTTTTAATTCTCAATCTTTGATACAAATAAATCTTTTAATTGAGCATTTACTTATTATTATTTTTTCTTAAAGAGGAATTAAATTTCTCTATTTCTTTTAAAATTCTTGTTAAATAGAATAACATTCTTGTTAAAGAGAATTAAAAATAATTAGTTTTAAAATTCTTTTTAAAGAGAATAAAATTCTTGTTAAAGAGAATTAAAAATAATTAGGGACAACAAGCAGTGCCTTAATTCAAGAAGTTCTTTGTGACGAGGGTCATATCTTCGTTCTCATCACTTGAGGAGTTTTCGTTGAATTTTTCATCATGAGTTGAGGACTTAAAGGCGATGCCTTTCTTCTTTTTGTTATCATTCTCATCGTCTATTTTTATGTTCATCTCATGAGTCATGAGAGATCTAAGAAATTTTTCTAGGCTAAGCACGTTGAGGTTTTTGGTTTCTTAGATAGTTGTGACCTTAGCTTCCTAACTCTTAGGCATATACCTAAATTTTTTTTTACCATTTTTTCATTTGTATAAATCTTGTTAAGAGATTTTAGTCCATTAATAATATCAGTGAAGCGAGTAAACATATCAGATATGATTTTATTATTCTTTATTTTAAATAACTCATAGTTATGCACAAGCAGGCTTATTTTGGACTCATTTACTTGATTAGTACCCTCATGAGTAATTTCAAGTCTACCCCATTTATTTTTTGTGATGTCACATGTTGAGATCCTATTGAACTCATTTGAATCAAGTCAGCAATATTGTAGATTTATAGCCTTAGCAATTTTTTGAATCTTTCTAATGTCATTTTCAGTCCATTCAGCTTCTAGTTTAGGGACAAAATCCCCTTCAACGATTTTGGTAGGTCTTTTTGGTCTATTAATGATAACCCGCAGAAAGTTGTAGTCTACAGCTTAAATGTAGATTGTCATTCTAGCCTTTCAATAATTGTAATTTGTTTCATTGAATAAGGGAGGTCTATTGGTCGACTAACTTTCGGATTGGATAGGTTCGATGCTAGTGGCTAGCATATAAACTCTTAGACGGTTAAGTAAAAAATAAGAGCCCACGCTCTGATACCATTTGTTAGTTCTAGGCAACCCAAGATGGGGGTGAATTGGGTTTTAAAAAATTAATAACAATTTTTAAAACTTTTTCGAAAACCTTTTAATAAAGCAAACAAATATAGCAAAATAATCAAATATTAAAACAATGCAAATATTAAAGAGATTAGGGATAGAGAGAATGAACTGGACACAATGGATTTATAGTGGTTCGGCTTCTTCCAAGCCGACGTGTGGGGGACCGACGCCTCTTTATGTAAGCATAAAGATTTGTGTCGACACATATGTCATTTGTGTCGACACTTTTCTTTGCGAGTGTGGGTATACGAAAGAGAAAATTGTGTCGACACTTTTTCAGAAGGTGTCGACACTTTCGGTCGTTTGAGTTGGCACGATTAGAATAATTCTAGGTTTTGTGTACCTAAGAGGTATCTAAAGATGCGCTTAACAGCGATCACATGTGATTCTTTAGGATTTGATTGAAATCTGTAAACACTAAACATGATATCCGGTCTACTAGCAATAAGATAAAGTAGAGATGTGATCATACATTTATAACGCTTTTCATCTACTACTATACCATCTTCGTCCTTGTCAAGCTTCGTTGTAGGACACATTGGAGTTTTCATGGGTTTTGCTTTCAGCATGTTGAACCTCTTCAATATGTCCCATGTGTACTTAACTTGATTCATGTTCATTCCTTCTTGAGGTTATTTGATTTGAAGTCCAAGGAAGTAGTTGAGCTCACCTATCATGCTCATCTCGAATTCTCCCTGCATACACTTAGCAAAATCCTTGCAAAGATATTCATTAGTTGAACCAAAAATAATGTCGTCTACATAAATTTGGACAACTAGCATATCATTTTCTTGAGACGTGATGAAAAGAGTGGTATCAATTTTTCATTTTGAAACTCATCTTTAATCAAGAATTTGCTTAGCCTTTCATACCATGTTCTAGGTGCTTGCTTTAAACCATAAAGAGTCTTGGAAAATTTGTAAACATGGCTTGAAAAATTTAGATTTTTAAAGTCAGGAGGTTATTTCACAAAAACTTCCTTCGATATAAAACCATTTAAAAAGACACATTTGACATCTATTTGATAGAGTTTGAACTTTTTAAAGCATGCAACAGCAAGCCACATCCTAATGACTTTAAGCCTAGCCACAAGAGCAAAAGTCTCATCAAAATCGATGTCTTCTTCTTAATTGTAATTTTGAGCTACCAATCGAGTTTTGTTTCTAAGAACTACTCCATACTCATCTATTTTGTTTCTAAAAACTCATTTCGTATCAATGATAGAGTTTCCTTTGGTCTTGGGATTAAAGTCCAAACCTTATTTTTTTCAAATTGATTAAGCCCTTCTTGCTTAGCCAAGGTCCAAAACTCATCATTTTCAGCTTCCTCAAAATGTTTTGGTTTAGTCTAGGAAAGAAATGCTAAATTACCACAAATATTATGTAGAGAGTATGAGCTTTGATACCTTAAGATGGATCACCAATGATAAGATCTTTTGGGTGACCATGAGCATACCTTCACTACTTAGGCAAATTTGAATTTTCTGGATTTGAACATCCAACAGCCTATTGGGTTTCATTTTGTTGAGAATTTGAAGCTTCCTCTTGATTTGATTCTTTTTTTTCTTTGATGAAGATATCTTCAACACATTTTTCTATGTCAATCAAATTATCTTTATAAAAATCATTTGAAGAACCAAGATTAGTTTCATAAAAAATAACATGTATAGATTATTCAACAACTAGGATTCTTTTGTTGAAAACTCTATACGCTTTGCTAGATATAGAATATCCAAAAAAAATATTTTTATCAGATTTTGCGTCGAACTTGCCTAAAAGTTCTTTGTTGTTGTTCAACACAAAATATTTGTACCCAAATGCGCAAAAATAACTGATGTTAGGTTTTCTTCTATTGCATAGCTCATATGAGATTTTTTTGAGAGAAGCTCGTATCATAGTTCTGTTTATGATAAAATAAGCGATATTGATAGCCTCGGCTCAAAAGTATCTTGATAGATTATTTTCACAGAGCATGATTCTAGCTATTTCTTCAAGAGTCTTATTTTTTCTCTCAACAACTCCATTTTGTTGAGGGGTTCTAGGAGCAGAGAAGTTTTGGTTAATCATACTTTCATCACTAAATTTTTTAAAATCTTTATTTCTAAATTTTCTACCATGTTCATTTCGGATACTTATAATTTGAAAACTTTTTTATTTTGAACTTTCCGAGACAGTTTTGCAAAAGAGGTAAAGATTTCATCCTTATGAGTTAAGAAAAATACCCAAGTGTATTTAGAGAAATCATCAACAATAACAAAGGCATATGTCTTGCCTCCAAGGCTTAAAGTCCTTATTAGACCAAATAAGTTTATGTGCAATAGTTGTAATAGCCTAAAAGTTAAAATCTCATTTTTAGAATGAAAAGAATTTCTAATTTGTTTGCCTTCTTGACATGCATCACACACTTTGACTTTTTCAAATTTGATTTGGGGTAACCCAATCACCAATTTTTTTTTTCAAAAGTTTAGAAATCAAGTTCATGTGTGCATGTCCAAACCTCTTATGCCACAACTAACTATTATCACTCAAGGCGGCTAAGCACTTGGTGTTATTTTTTGAAAGATGATTTAGAGTAAATGTATAAATATTTTAATACCTATGACCTTCAGAAATAACTTTGTTATTGGTTGAATTTTTAATAACACACTTAGCATGATCAAAGACAACCCGGTGGCCTTTGCCACAAAGTTGGCTATGCTAAGAAAGTTATGTTTTAAACCATCAACAAGCATAATATTTTCAACAGAAGGGGAAAATTTTTTACCGATATATTCAATTCTTATGATTTTATCTTTGCTATTGTCTCTAAAAGTCACAAATCTACTATCTTTTCGTTTAAGAGATACAAACATCGATTGGTCGCCTGTCATGTATCTTGATCACGCGCTATCGAGATACCACATCCCCTCCTTGAATGAGGATTTGGGTCACATCTGCAAGGAGAATCAAGTTTTAATTTTTAGTACCCAAATTTTCTGGAGTCCTTTGATGTTAGTTCCTTGAGGATTGTTTCTTTAGGAACCCAAACCTTTTTGACAAAATTATTTAAAAGTTTTTTATGTGGACAATGTGTAACAGTGTATCCTTGTTCATAGCAATGAAAACAGGTAGCATTTTTATGATTTGAATACGCTTTAACAAAAATATTGCTTAAGAACTTTTATTTCTTCATTAGTTTATACCCGATTCTAATTTTGTCAAAAATACATTTTTGCATGCCAAGAAGTTTGTCTAAGTTATTTTTTCTTGAGTGAACTTGTAAACAATTTTGGTAATGTCTTTAACTTTTTTCAATCAAAATCTTGTTTTCATCTTTCAAAACAGAAACTTGTTTTAATAAAGCAAGTTTTTCACTTTTCAAAGTTTCATTTTCACTTGAAGAGGAAAGAACTAGCTTCTTTAAAATAGAGTTCTTAGCACTCATTTTTTTCAATTCATCATGCAAATCTTCAAATGCATTTTGTAGCTCATCTAAAGAGAAAGAGTCATGGGTTACCTCATCATCTTCTCTAGCCATGAGGCATAGATTTGCAACTTTGTTTTCTTCTTTTTCATCTTCGGAGTTACTTTCATCATTTTCGCTCCATGCGGCTATCAAAGCCTTCTTGAAGCCCTTTTTGAATTACTTCTTGAGCAAAGGACATTCAGCTTTAACATGTTTAGGCTTCTTGCACTCATAGCAGATGATTTTCTCTTTTTGTAGTTATTTTTGAATTTGCTTGAGTCACCTTTGAATTTGATAGGCTCACCTCGGTGTTCTTCTTTTTTGAAAATTTTTTTTCCTCTTAATTTCTTATTTCTAAGAAATCGCTTGAATTTCTTTGTGATAAAGGCCATGTGTTCATTCTCATCACTTGAGGAGTTTTCATTGGATTCTTCATCATGAGTTGAGGAGTTAAAAGCGATGCTTTTCTTCTTTTTGTTGTCATCCTTATCGTCATCTTTATGTTCATCTTGTGAGTCATGAGAAATTCAAGAAATTCTTCTAGGTTGAGCATGTTGAGGTCTTTGGCTTCTTGGATAGTTGTGACCTTAGCTTTCCAACTCTTATGCATACCACCTAAGAATTTTTTTCACCATATTTTTATTTGTATAAATCTTGCCAAAAGATTTTAGTACATTAATAATGTCAGTGAAGCACGTAAACATATCAGATATGGTTTCATCATGCATCTTTTTAAATAACTCATAATTATGCACAAGCAGGCTTATTTTGGACTCCTTCACTTGATTAGTACTCTCATGGGTAATTTCAAATCTATCCCATATTTCTTTTGCAGTGTCACATGTTGAGATCCTATTGAACTCATTTGAGTCAATTGAGCAATATAGGAGATTTATAGCCTTGGCATTTTTTTGAATATTTCTAATGCAATGGCAATTCAGCTTCTGATTTAGGGACGAAAGCCTCTTCAAAGATTTTGGTAGGTTTTTTGGGTCTATTAATGATAACCCGCCAAAGGTCGTAGCCTATGGCTTGAATGTAGATTGTCATTCTTGCCTTCCAATAATTATAATTTGTTCCATTGAACAAGAGAGGTCTATTAGTCGACTGACCTTCAGATTGAATAGGTTCGATGCTAGTGGCTGCCATATAAACTCTTAGACGGTTAAGTAAAAAACAAGAGCCCAAGTTCTGATACCAACTGTTAGTTCTAGGCAACCCAAGTGGAGGGGGTGAATTGAATTTTAAAAAATTAATAACAAATTTTTAAAAAAAATTTAAAAATCTTTTAATCTAGCAAACAAATATAGCAAAATAATCAAAGATTAAAACAATGCAAATACTAAAGAGGTTAGGGATAGAGAAAATGAACCGGACACTAAGGATTTTAGTGGTTTGGCTTCTTTCAAACTTATGTCCACTCCTCAAGTTTTTCCTTGAGAATTTTTACTATGTAAAATGCTTCACGGGCGCATTCAAAACTTTACAACCTTAAGAATTTGCTTGAGAAAACGAATGTTTATGGGCACATTCAAAAGTCTATAACAGCTTCAAGAAGATCCTATAAAAACAATCCCCTATTTTCTTATAATCTCTTTTGAACTCTTCTTTGAGGAGATTTACTACTCACTGACTCAAAGGATAAATAGTGACTTACTCTTTAATACAATAAATGAAGAGGTAAAGAGAGATGAGGAACAAGAGCTGGAGTTTAGCAATAAATGAGAGCTTGAGAATTTTGAATTTGAGTCAAGTAATAGAACAGTGATTGTAAGTCTCTAGCGAAATTAAATGTTGAGAAGTAACTCCTTATATAAGCTCTTGAGCATTCATGACAGTTGGAGGTAGGTGAGGGCATTAAATATCAAAAATTCAACTGTTGAAGTCTGCCATGAATTTGAATCTGTGTCGCAAGTATCGACACAAAAGCCTTTGGTGTCGACACAAAATGTGTAAGGTAGGGATCTTCAATTGATTGGGTCAACACAAATCTTCTGAAGTGTCGACACAATTTTTGTAATCTTCCTCACTAACGCCACGATGTCAACACAAATGAATATTGTGTCGACTCATTTGAACTTCAACACCTGGGACAGGACCATTTGTGTCTGCATAAATCTTCTTGGTGTTGACACTAAACTTCTGGAGGAATCCTCAGTATATTTGTGTCGACTCCTTTAGTATCCAGAACTTTGAGTCGACACAAATGCCAAATGAGTCGACACAAAAGAACTGAGGCCACCTGCAGATTTTAGGCATCAACACAAAATTGAAGATGAGTCGATAAAAATATCTCGAGCCTACCTGAAAAAATTTAGTGTCGACACAAACGACCAAAGAACCTATGATACTGCTGACAAAAACACTACAAAATAATATATTAAACATAATTTCGAGGCTTAACATAGTGCACTTTATGTCCCTTGTCTACGTTTTGTCTTGTTTTACATCATTTTCTCCTTTAAACTACTCTCTATGATACTGCTGACAAAAACACTACAAAATAATATATTAAACATAATTTCGAGGCTTAACATAGTGCACTTTAACATAGTGCACTTTATGGAATAGGTGGGTAAGCTGAATCAATTTGAGACTGATACATCATATATCAGATAGTTCATATCTCATATATTATTATGATATTATTTTTGTCTTTCAAGACTTAAATATATCGGGGTTCTGCCGGTACAAGTTCTCAGAGGATCGTAGCCTACATTCGAGGATCGCGTAAGGGAATACAATAAAAGATCTGACCGGAGATTCAACTCAGAATCAAGTCGTAGTTGAAGATTAGATCGATAAGAGATATTCATCTAAATTAACTTTGGTTGCACAGGTTTATTTTTGATCGTTCGATGTCAAAATTTTTATCTGGAGCCCGTTTCAGCGTTTGTCTGTCTAGTTAATTTTTTACCGAAGATCGTTTTACAAAAATAATGATCTTGGCAGTATTACCTCCAACAGGTTATGTTTTGTTTTAAATGTTGGTTTTAGTTGAATAACATTTAAAATCACTGGTACTTCTTTATTTTTCTACTTAAAGGATGACCTTCGCTTCTCAGGCTTCTAAATGTAAATGGGTAGCAAGGTTTGGCATATTAATTGCACACACAGTTGTATTACTATATGTCATAAAGTTCACGTTTTTGGAAATTTTTGTTGTGTAACTAGTGGTTTGGTTTGTACCTGGAATTCCTCTCCAATCCATTTTTTTTTCTTTCTGAAGAGTCATATGCTGCAGTACATGTGCCAACTCTGGCTTCTGAAGTTATAAAAGGCATTTCTTTTGATCTATGATGTGTATGTGTTGTGAAATTTGAACAATTGCCTAAGCTGCACATTTGGATCTAGCACAGGAATTGGGGCGGCTAGTGTAAAGCCCATTCTCAACTTCAAGGTACATCTTTTATAGAACTTTAAAGAAGTAGCGGTGACAGTTCAAGTATTACTTAGAAGTTGAATATTGCACGCTGGATTATATGGTGGAAAATGGAGTTATTGTGGACTTAAGCATCTGTGTCACTAATATTGTTAGTGTTTGAACATACTGCTGATCATTTAAATGTTTTCTTGGAGACAATTTTTCTCCATAATCACTTAAGTCTGCACGAAATATCAAGTAGCTGATTTTTCTCATGTTGTTTATAGCAGGAAGTTACTGCTAAGTGTCAGGGAAACTACTATAATTCAACAAGTGATAATTGTGAAAACAAGCTTGCAAAAGTTGACGAAGTAATAATGTTCCAACTTGGCCACAGCTTCTCAACAGTGTCCTATGTTAAGAGTGATCAAACTGAGGTTAAATATTGAAGTATCCCCATATAAAGACTTATCTAAGAATCTGATACAATTATCGGCATTCAAGAAACATGTTTATATGCAGTTAATGCATATATATTTGTCATTTTAGATGGAATAATATTGATAAACTAGATGATAATAGAATTTGAAATTAGGAAATAAGGCATTTATGAGGACACACTGGTTGCATCAGGTGATTGGCAGCCATTTGGTGTGACTTCATGCTCTACAAGGGCAAGAAAAAGGCCAACAAAGGCTTTGAATAATGTTCTATGAATAGGTTTGGGCATTATATATAAATTATTTCATTGCTCTGCGCATTTGATGCTAAAAATTTTGACGTTGAACGATCAAAAGTAAACTCGTGCAACCAAAGTTTATTTAGAAGAATACCTCTTGTAGATCTAATATTCAACTATGACTTGATTCCGAGTTGAAACTCCTGTCAGATCTTTTACCGTATTCCTTTATGCGGTCCTCGAACGAAGTGTGGGCTACGATCCTCCGAGAACTCGTACCGGTAGAACCCCGATATATTTTTTTAAGTCTTGAAAGACAAAAATAATATATCAATAATGATATGAAAACCAATCTAAACTGGTTGAGCCTACCCGCATATATATAGGGCTACACCAGGAACCTGGGGAGTAATTATGAGTAAGACTTCTAGTGGAACACAAATACTTATGGACGGTTTCTGCAATTATGGAAAGTCATAGCGCTTTCTGCAATTTTCATAAAACACTAAATTACAGTTCACACCACTAAAGAACTATAATTGCACTCTGACCCATAATCT
>JAOTRH010033395.1:0-20844 GCA_034768845.1 Heliamphora exappendiculata
AAGTAACTTTCACTACTACAAACCCCCCCCCCCCCCCCCTCTGTCTCAACAGAGGGGGGGAACCTATACATTTTGACATCCATCTATTTTCTCTTTTCATCGGTAAAGCTTACTTGGGCGTCGGAGCCCCTCCCTTCGGCCGCCGGCCGGAGGTTTATTTTTTAGGATCTCGGCGACTGGAGCACTTGAAGGCCGGCGGTCACCCCCTCGTTGGACCTCGCCGTTTCAACCCACCAAATAAATTCAATTTAGGGGACGTCCCCGTACAAATTCTAAAACCCATTAGAAAAGGGAATAAATGAGAAGAAGGAATTGGTTAGCCTTAGGAGTTGAGTATAGAAAGAGAAAGTAAGAGAAATAAAGAAAGAGAGAAAGGAAGAGACAGAGAAGAGAAAATAAAAATAAGAAGGAACGCGTAGAGCGCCACGCCGCTGTTCGATGTCCACCGTCCACTCACTGCCGTCGCCTCCCCTCTCCATCGCCGGCAATTCCACCGCCAACTCCGGTCGCCATGAACTCCTTCGGCCACCCTCTCTCTCTCTTCTCTCGGTAATCTCACTCTCTCCTCTCTCCCGTTTCTCTCATTCTCTCTCCACCTCATCCTTCCCTTCGGTGGCGCTGCCGTGATCTCCTCCAGCCACCCTCTCTCTCTATCTCCTCTCGGTAATCTCACTCTCTTCTCTCCCATTTCTCTCATTCTCCCTCCACCTCCTCCCTCCCCTCTCGGTAGCAACCACCGCCACCTGAGCCTCCACCCGCCACTGCTACACCCCAAAAATCACCGCACACCACCACCATGGCAGCAACTCCACCTTCAGCACACAATATCACCTTCACCGCCGTACCTCCTTTACCACCGCCACACACCACCACCTCGCACCATCCTTTGCCACCACCATCTAGCACCTCTTAGCCACCCCAAACACCA
Organism: Heliamphora exappendiculata; assembly: GCA_034768845.1. NCBI lineage: Eukaryota > Viridiplantae > Streptophyta > Magnoliopsida > Ericales > Sarraceniaceae > Heliamphora > Heliamphora exappendiculata. The sequence continues at coordinate 929 of JAOTRH010033395.1, forward strand.
CCATTGAACCACCCCGACCACCATGAATCACCCCATAACATTAAAGCAAGAAAAATTATTGTTTTGAAATTTTTTCGAAAATAGTCCACCAGACCACCTTTGGTCACCCGCCGCTGCTACCTCAGACCTCAAACCTTACCACCGTAAGTTTGGTTAGACTTCGCGCCCACCTTCGTGTAGTTGCAAATAGCTGTCAAATTCGACATACGGGTTATCCGAACGAGAGTCCCGAAGTTGGACCAAAAATGGCATCGCAAACCAGGCAACACACTTTGCGTTGCATGCTTCTGTTTCAAATTCTATGCATTTTTTTCATTCTTGATGCTAGGGCTACATCTAACTATTATATTACTTTAATTATAATTAAAATAAGAATAAGAATAAAATTATCATTAATTTGGTAAAAATTATTTTTAAAAATAATTATTCTTTATAAGTTAATAAAAAAAATTTTAAAGATAAAAATGGGATATTTAAAAATAAAGGATTTAAATAATACAAAATAATAATAAGGGCACAAATTTTATTCATTTGATAAAAGTTATATTTTAAATAATTATCCATAATGAGTTAATAAAATTATTTTAAAGACAAAAATGAAGTGTTTTAGAAATAAAGGTTCTAAATGATATAAAATGATAATAATAAAAATAATTTTATTAGTTTGATAAAATTTATATTTTATAAAAATTTACTATTTAATTAATTACTATGAATTTATCCAAATTATGTGGAATACAAATTAAATGAAAATGTTTTTAAAAAGTTTTAATAAAATAAAAATATAGAAAATTACACCCAAAATAATTGAAAGTCACATAAAATAAATAAAATAATAAATTTTATGAATTTTAGACTAAGATTTAAAATTAAATTAAATTGTGAGATTTTTGTGAAATAATTTAAATTTAAGGAAATTTTTCCAAAAATATTTGACTTTAAGATTTATTGTACAAATTCAAAAATCTTGAACTTAATTACAAAATAACTATGAATATATTTTTTATATATTAGAATAAAGTAATGAAAATTATAATAAATAAAACTTAAATAAAGAAACTTCTAAATAATAACCAAAGTTTTTATCACACTTCAAACACTAGGGTCACGCAAAAGCCCACCACAACACCCATTTAAGAAAAATAGGTTTTCAATTGAAAATCGAATACAACATTTGGATAAAAGATTTTCCCAATGATCAGCTCTCATAAACAATGAGCATGCATGCTCATACATGAATAAGTATATCGTCAAAAGGTATACAAAATCAGCCATCACATACGTTACATGTAAAAGTACATGTACAAAAATAGGAAAAACTACAGCAAGTCTTCCATCACCTCTGCAACTAGGTCAACTCGTCATGTTCAACTGAAAAGGTTTCTACAGCAAAATCTCACACAGTGAACCGAAACCCAATAGAAACAGATTATATCAAAGCTGTAAAGCAGGTCATGCAATCATATAGTGGGAGCTAACTCGACCACAAAACCAAAATGGGTTTTTCTCCCAAAAACCCTCAATTTCTCCATCCTTGAAACTATGCATATAATCCTGACAGATATCATGCCACAGTTAAGGTAAAACAGTAAAATAGCATGCTCCACTCGGATACTCAACCGAGGAGATAAGATAAAAATAAAATCCTATGTACTAACACTGTCACACCCTCACGGACAGAGACAACAACTATAGACACCTGTCCATTACCCTAGAACCCAACCATTCAAGGCTCGCTAGGTAATGACAAGTTTTATATGGAGTTACGACAACGATGCCACTCACGAGGCAATAAGCTTCTTTACGAATTTCCACAGCCGATGGACGTAGCCTAACCAATCACAGACTTCTTTACGGATTTTCATAACCGATGGACGAAGTATAACCAAACCAAGTTTACGGGGATTAACCCGAAGGACCGTAGCAAACCCACTATGCGCACATTTTTGGACTTTCACCAAGAAGCAATGTAAGCCCAACTCAACACACCCACTGTCACGGTACATCTATGGATAATATTTCAAAATCACCATAGCTTAACTACGAAAACCCGTAATACAATTATACAACACATGTATAAAAAGATGCAATCCATAAACAAAGAGATCAACAAGTAGGAAAAATCATACTCTCATCAAAACATTGAAAAGCTAAGACTCAACCCCAAAGGTTAGCTCCAAACCTCCAAAACACTAACGTCCAACAAAAACCCACGATGCCCACGAAGACACCACAACCCCCAAGGGACATGGGATTTGACAAAAAGTTCCAACAAGGATGAAAAACAACCTTTCCCAAACATTCGGCCAAAAACGAGTGAAAACGGTTTCGAAAAACTTGACACACCCTCACTATTTTGGTCATTACTTTTTCTACAAAAATAACTTTAATGTGAGAAAGGTGTCATTAGAAAGAGGACTTCCGGGGCTTCAATTTGAGCACAAAAATAGCTAATTTTGAGTCCGGATGAGGGAGATATTATCAAAACAAAATAGCTTAGCGCCGCAGCTAGACTGCTCGCGCGCGACACGGCGCTTGAGCGCCCCAACCAACGCCCCAACCAGCCCACATCCCTGTTTTTTTTTTTTGTTTTTTTTTTGTTTCTTTTTTTTTGTTCTAAACCCCAAAACATGTATAAACCCTAAATCAAAGCCTCCAAACATGCTTTTCAAAACTCACGGACATACCCGAACCCAAAACTACCATAAAGCCTCAAAAGAAACTCTTAAACCTCGATTCCATCCAATCGAAACGATGAAAAATAACTTTTAAACTAAAAACCCAATTTATCAAAACATAAGCCACGTTTTCATGTGTTTTTAAATGGTGAAATAGTATATAATTACACATAGCACCATTTAACAACTATACAGTCTAGGATCCTATCTCTGTGAGTTAAAAACTCGACGTCTTGTTCCATGTCCAAAATCGAGCTTCGTCGGAATCAAATTCTGACTGGATGGATGCGTAGCTCTCGATGCCGATACTAAGGATCAATAGTTGGTTCGTAAAAAATCAAGCCCCGGGCCCCCGAGAAGTTAGAGAGAAGGCAGAGAGAAATTGGAAGAAATTTAGTCGTTAAGTTTTGAAAATATCTTTTTTGAAAATATCCAAGTCCTGATATTTATAGGTCTCCAAAATATCTTTTTTTTGAATTTTTGAAATTCGAACCGTAACTCCCCATAACCCCAGGAATCAACCCCGTATGCTTATTTATACTTAATCATGTATCAAAACGCATATAAATATGTCATAAGCATAAAACACGTTGAAAACGCCAAAAATACATATATATCCAAAAAGAACCGAAACAGGGTTTCACAACTCTCCCCCCTTAAGGAATTTCATCCCTGAAATTCACAACAAGGTCACGAGGTAAACAGGTCTAGATATCTAGCACGCATCCTAGACTCAAGCTCCCATGTCAATTCCTCAACCTTGTGATGAAGCCATAGGACCTTGACATAAGCAATCGTTCTTCCCCACAACACATGTTCCTTTGTATCAAGAATCCTCACTGGACGCTCCATATATGTGGAATCCTCGTCAATTCGCAGCTCTGCCAAATCTAACACATGTGAAAGATTAGGCTCGTACCTCCGAAGCATAGAAATGTGGAACATGTTATGCACAGATGCTAACTGAGGTGGCAAAGCCAAACGATATGCAACCTCTCCAACTCTGTCAAGGATCTCAAATGGTCCAATGAAGCGCGGTGATAGCTTCCCGCTACGACCAAACCTCATCAAACCTCTACGTTGAGAGACCTTCAAAAGCACATGATCTCCCACTTCAAACTCCAAAGGTCGCCTCCTCTTATCTACATAACTCTTCTGGCGGCTCTGCGCTGTCATAAGGCGTTGGCGAATCGCTGCAATCTTTTTCGTCGTCTCTCGTACCATGTTTAGTCCCAAGACCACTCTTCCACATCTATCCAACACACGGGCGATCTACACGGTCTACCATACAAAGCCTCATACGGTGCCATCCCAATACTGGACTGATAGCTGTTGTTGTATGCAAACTCTGCCAACGGTAGGTGATCGTCCCATAAACCTCTGAAGTCTAGGACACAAGCTCTCAGCATATCCTCCAGAATCTGAATAGTCCTCTCTGACTGACCATTTGTCTGGGGGTGAAATGCAATACTGAACATCAGACTCGTTCCCAAAGCCTCCTGAAGACTCTGCCAAAAGCGCGATGTGAAGCATGGGTCTCGGTTAGAAACAATAGACACCGGCACTCCATGTAACCAAACTATCTCTCTGACATACAAACGACTCAGTCGCTCCACTGAATCCTTCACTCGAATGGGAAGAAAGTGTGCAGACTTCGTCAACCTATCAACCACAACCCATACAGCATCGTGTCCCCTAGGTGATCGTGGAAGTCCAAATACAAAATCCATCGTGACGTTCTCCCACTTCCACTCAGATATAGGCAATGGCTGTAGCAACCCTGCCGGCCTCTGATGCTCCACCATTACCTTCTGACAATTAAGGCACCGTGAAACAAACTGGATCACGTCTCTCTTCATCTCTGTCCAAAAGAACCGACGATGCAGACCACGGTACATCTTTGTGCCTCCTGGGTACACTGCAAGACGTGAATGATGACACTCGCGTAGTATATCTGCACGGCATGACTCTAGAACAAACAACCTCCCAGCTAACCTCAGACTCTGATCTGAACCCACAATCCAGCCCGCTGTATCCTCACCACTAGCAACACGGTCCCGTATCATCTGAGCCTCCTGGTCCATCTGCTAAACCTCTAGTACACATGCTATCAATGCAGGTCGTGAAACTGTAGAGAACAAGGTGGCACCAGTCGCTGTCTCCCCGAGACACAGATCATACTCTCCCATAACTCCTAGCATGTGCCACTCATGTATAGCCACAGAGGCTAATGACCCATAAGATCTCCTGCTGAGAGCATTAGCTACAACATTAGCCTTCCCAAGATGATACTGCAAGTCAAAGTCGTAGTCTTTCAGCAACTCCATCCATCGTCGTTGGCGCAAGTTCAGGTCCTTCTGCGAAAACAAGTATTTTAAGCTCTTGTGATTGAAGAAAACCTCGAAGTGCTCACCATAGAGATAGTTACGCCATGTCTTCAAGGCAAAAACCATGGCTGCCAACTCCAGATCATATGTCGGGTAGTTCTTCTCATACGTCTTCAACTGTCGAGAACCGTAGACAACAACCTTACCTCCCTACATCAAAACACAGCAAAGACCGTCGTGTGATGCGTCACAATACACTATATACCCCAAGCCACGCTTTGGAATAATCAACACCAGCGCGCTAGTCAACCTCGTCTTCAGTTCCTGGAATGCCGATTCACAGGACTCACTCCATACAAACCCAACTCCCTTTTACGTTAAACACGTCATCGGTGTAGCAAGTCTAGCAAAATCCTGCACAAATCACCGGTAATAACCTGCTAAGCCCAGAAAACTATGGATCTCGAAAACATTCTTCGGTTGCTCCCAACCTATCACAGCATCTGTCTTCGACGAATCCACAGCTACTCCGTCTGTAGACACTACTTGTCCCAAAAATCTCACCTCAGACATCCAGAACTCACACTTCTCGAACTTCGCATACAAGCGATGCTCTCTCAGAGTCTGTAGCACGATACGTAGATGATCCTCGTGTGCCTCCCTCGTAGGTGAATATATGAGAATTTCATCTACAAACACCACTACGAAGCTGTCCAAGTAAGGATGGAAGATCCGGTTCATCAAACTCATGAATGTAACAGGAGCGTTCGTCAGACCGACCGTCATGACCAGAAAGTCATAGTTACCATAGCAAGTCCAGAAGGAGGTCTTTGCTATGTCCTCGTCCCTAATCCTCAACTAGTGGTATCCTGATCGTAAGTCTATCTTCAAAAAGCAACTCGAACCCTTCAGTTGATCAAACAAATCATCTATCCTCGGCATCATATACTTGTTCTTCACTATCACCTGATTCAGCTTCCGGTAGTCGATACACAAACACAAAGATCCATCCTTCTTCTTTGCAAAAAGAGCAGGTGCTCCCCACTGTGAAGTACTCGGGCGTATAAACACCCTGTCAAGTAAATCTTGAAGTTGTACCTTGAGTTCACGCAACTCAGCGGGTGCAAAGCAATATGATGGCACAGATATAGGAGTAGCTCCTGGAATCAGATCAATAGAGAACTCCACCTCACGGCTAGGCGGCAACTAGACAAATCCTTTGGGAAGACATCAGGATAGTCGCAAACCACCAGAGGTAACTCTCCGCGAACCCGAACCCCCTCGTCCAGCATGAGTGCCGAAAGGAGAAAACTCAGGTTGCCCTGGTTCCGTACAGCACCGGATATAGATATCAAACCCTGATTCGATCACCCACAAAATAAAAGCAATCTCCCACAGGTGTATAATCTGTTACCCTCCGTCGATCGCAATCGATAAAGGTACGATAGGTGGTCAGCCAATCCATCCCTAGGATGACATCAAATGTGGTCATGTCTAGACTGATAAGGTCGAACTCTAGACAACGACTGGTGACCTCCAATACACATGATCAACAAACATGACTCAGCAGCACACTCCCATTGACTAGGGTCTCTACGCTCAAAACGCTACCCAACTGGTCTTTTTTCAACCCCAAAGAAGATGCAAATGCAGAAGATATAAACGAATGTGATGCTCTGGTGTCGATGAGAATACTAGCCCATGATCTATAGACTAGAAGAGTACCTCTTATCATGGATGTGGTAGCTGCAGCATCGGGCACTACCGGTGCTCTGGATGAACTGGGATCTGTAAGCACAAAGGTTCTAGCCTGTCCACTATGGCCCTAAACTGTAGAGTGCCTGCTCGTTTGTACTGAAGCGCCCCCTTCTGCCAATCCAAACATCTGAGCTCTCAGCTGCTGATACGTCTGCCGTCCCTGGCTAGATGGAGCAGCTGATGCACCTTCTGCACTCTGAATGCTCCTTCCGCGAGGACAGTATCTCCGGATGTGCCTAGACTGCCCACAGTCATAACATACCGGTGGTCCTCTGCCTGGCATCTACGACTGCGACTGTGCCTAAATAGGTGCTGCACTCCGGCACTCTGCTGCACGATGTCCTGATCGCTGGCATCTATGACAAAGCGCCCTCTGATCCGACTGTCCCGTTGAGACTACAGGATGGGTGGATGCAGAAGACTGTGGCTGATATGAACCCACCGGATAAGAACTCAGACCAGATGTCCGTTGATGCTTGTCCTTGCGTCCCTGAGACTGTGTACGTCCCCCGTCTTGCTGACTCCTACTGTCCTTAACCCTGCGCGTCTCATTCAGAGTGTCCTCCACTTTCATGGCCATTTGTACCAACTCTGTATAGACCTGCATCTAGAATGTTGCCACCCTATCTCTGATAACAGGCCTCAAACCCCTCTCGAACCGCTTCGCACGGAACTCGTCAGTAGGTATGATCTCCTGAGCAAATCGAGACAAACTAGTGAACTCGGCCTCGTACTCAATCACTGTCATCACTCCCTAAGTCAGAAACAGGAAGTCCTCTATGTAGCGATCCCTCAACGTCGTTGAAAAGTATTTCTCTAGAAATACCTTCGTGAATGCCTCCCAAGTGCCTGCCACTGTGGTCTTGGCGAACTTCCACCACATATGAGCACTCCCTCTTAGCTGAAAGGCGGCACATGAAACTCTCATATCATCTTCCTCAATCTGAAGCGCATCTAGGATCTTGGTTACCAACTCCAGCCACTCAGTGGCCACCGCGGGCTTGGGATCCCTAGAAAAGATAGGAGGGTTTAGGCGGCAAAACTCACGCATTGCGACCGTTGCCCTCGACTCAGGTACGCTCTCTCTCTCCGAAGCAGCCTCATCCAGTTGCCGGATGGAGCTGACCATCTCACGCAATAGATCTCTGTCAACAGGTCTTTGGGGTGCATTAGCATCCCCAATATCTGGGATTGGAACATCCCTTCGGCCAGAACCACGGCCACGGCCTCGACCTCGGCCTCGTCCTCCCCGAGTAGACATAACTCTATACGAAAGCAACATAACAGGATAAGCATCCACAACATGTTATTGCTAGCGCACAAGACATATCACATATAGGCATGGTAACATATAGCCACATAGATCATGTCATCACATCTCATATACCGAGGAGATCCAACAAGAAGGATTCGTCACTCTGGAAAACCTACTCAGATTCCTTGCTAGAAATCACGTCCGCAAAACGCGTCTCTAACATGGCTCCCAAGTTTGTTAATTCAAATGCCTAAAGGCAAGACTAATCAATCCTAAGGTCCAACCTCCATATCCACGTATACACAACAAGATAAATAGGCTATCATGCTTATGTAAGAAAACTCTTGAACACATGTAATCAAGCACGCATACATCTTCACAAGGTGATATACCCTCTTTCCCATGACTCATAGGTATTCGAACCCAAAGCTCTAATACCAAGTTGTCACGCCCCAAATACTAGGGTTACGCAAAAGCCCACCACAACACCCATTTTAGAAAAATAGGTTTGCAATTGGAAATTGAATACAACATTTGGATAAAAGATTTTTCCAAGGATCAGCTCTCATAAACAATAAACATCCATTCTCATACATGAATAAGTATATCGCCAAAAGGCGTACAAAACCAGCCATCACAGGCATTACATGTAAAAGTATATGTAAAAAAATAGGAAAACCTGCAGAAAGTCTTCCATCACCTCTGCAACTAGGTCAACTCGTCATGTTCACCTGAAAATATTTTTACAGCAAAATTCTACACCGTGAGCCGAAGCCCAATAGAAACATACAATATCAAAGCTGTAAAGCAGGTCATGCAATCATATAGTGGGAGCTAGCCCGACCACAAAGCCAAAAAGGGTTTTCCTCCAAAAAACCATCAATTTCTCCATCCTTGAAACTATGCATATAATCCTGACAGATATCATGCCACAGTTAAGGAAAAGCAGTAAAACAGCATGCTCCACTCGAATGCTCAACCGAGGAGATAAGATAAAAATAAAATCCTGTGTATCGACACTGCCACACCCTCACGGACAGATGCAACAACTATAGACGCCTGTCCATTACCCTAGACCTAGCTATTCAAGGCTTGCTAGGTAATGACTAGTTCTATACGGAGTTACGACAACGATGCCACTCACGGGGCAATAAGCTTCTTTATGGATTTTCACAACCGATGGACGTAGCCTAACCAATCATAGACTTCTATACGGATTTCCATAACCGATGGACGAAGTATAACCAAACCACATTTACAGGGATTAACTCGAGGGACCGTAGCAAACCCACTCTGCGCACGTTTTTGGACTTTCACCAAGGAGCAGTGTAAGCCCAACTCAACACACCCACTGTCACGGTATATCTACGGATAATATTTCAAAACCACCGTAGTTTAACTACGAAAACCCGTAATACAATTATACAACACATGCATAAAATGATCCAATCCATAAATATGGAGATCAACAAGTAGGAAAAATCATACTCTCATCAAAACATTTGAAAAGCAGATACTCAACCCCAAAGGTTAGCTCCAAACCTCCAAAACACAAACGTCAAACACAAACCCACAATGCCCACGAAGACACCACAACACCCAAGGGACATGGAATTTGCCAAAAATTTCCAACAAGGATGAAAAACAACCTTTCCCAAACATTCGGCCAAAAACGAGTGAAAAACAGTTTGGAAAAACTTGACACACTCTCACTATTTTGGTCATAACTTTTTCTATAAAATTAATTTTAATTTGAGAGAGGTGTCATTGGAAAGAGGACTTCCGGGGCTTCAATTTGAGCACAACAATGACCTAAGTCCGAGTCCGAATGAGAGAAATATGATCAAAACAAAACGGCTCAACGCCGCAGCCAAACTGCTCGTGCGCAACACGGCGCTCGAGCGCCCCAAACAGACCACGTCCCTGTTTTGTTTTTTTTTTTTGGTTTTTTTTTTCGTTTCTTTTTTTTTTAAACCCCAAAACATGTATAAACCCTAAATCAAAGCCTCCAAACATGCTTTTCAAAACTCGCGGACATACCAAAACCCAAAACTACCATACAGCCTCGAAAGAAACTCTCAAACCCCGATTCCATCCAACTGAAACGACGAAAAACAACTTTTAAACTTAAAACCCGATTTATCGAAACATAAACCACATTTTCATGTGTTTTTAAACGGAGAAATAGCATATAATTACACATAACACCCTTTAACAACTATACAGTCTAGGAACCTACTTCGGTGAGTTAAAAACTCAATGTCTCGATTCACGTGCAAAATCAAGCTTCGTCAGAATTAAATCTGACAGGATGGATGCGTAGCCCTCCATGCCGATACTAAGGATCGGTAGTTGGTTCGTCAAAAACCAAGCCCCGGACCCTCGAGAAGTTAGAGAGAAAGCAAAGAGAAATTGGAGGAAACTTAGTCGTTAAGTTTTAAAAATATCTTTTTAGAAAATATCTAAGTCCTGATATTTATAGGCCTCCAAAATATCTTTTTTTTTAATTTTTAAAATTCAAACCGTAACTCCCTATAACCCCGGGAATCAACCGCGTATACTTATTTACACTTAATCATGCATCAAAACGCATATAAATATGTCATATTTGAGGTTTGAGGTTTGAGGCTTGAGTTACGAGTGCGTGGGCTCAAGGATATGGGAATGAGTATGAGTTGCAGTTGTTCTGGGAAGAGCATGGGTTATGGCTGTATGGGAATGTGTAAGGGTTCCTGTGACGAGTATTGGTTCTATAAGATTCTTACGGGAATGCAGGTCTGGGGTTTGATCGATATCTTAGTGATTAGGAAATCGTGTTTGGGAACTATGCTGAGTGCAGGTGGTTGGCTTAGTGTTGTGATCGATTTGTGATTTGAGAGCAGAAGTACAGAAGGTGTCTGCATGGTTGTGGGTGTTATTAGTAACTCTGGATGAGAGGTCCCAGGATTGGGTCCCCTTTGTTTGACGTTGTGCCTTGAACAGTGGGCTCGAGGTGGTGATGTGATTGTGGTTTGCTTAGCAGGAGTTAAGATGTGTGGCAGACGGTTTGAGTGTTGTGAACAGAGTTGACAGCAACTGTGTGACTGTAGTCGATGTAGCCTCGAGGTAAAACTTACAAAGTTCTTAGAGGCTAAGTGTTGAAGAGTACTCCCAGTACCCTGAGGTTAGGTCATGGTTTCTTGTTGGCCCTTTTCTTTCCTTTGGATGGAAGGAGGAAGAGAGTTTTCTTGTAGGCGAATGTCTTGTAGACGATTATCTGGTGCGAGTAGTTTCCTCTCGGTTGGATGGAGATGCCAGGTTCTTGATTGGTTCAGATTTGGTTGTGTTCTGAGACTGTAGAATCTCGGTGGATTTGTACCCAAGTTATGACCCTTGGAGTTGTGACTCAGGGAATTGTGTTGTCGTGATTGGGTGATTATAAGATGGATTCTTCGTGGCCTCGACGCGTGGTACGAGACGCTCTACATCTAAACGTCTGTGTGTGAGAAGAGATTTGAGATTGGGGTGAGTTCTAAGAGCCCTTGGTTTACTAGAATGTGAATGTCAAATTTTCATCTTTAAACCATGTTTGTTTGGATAAAAGAATGTTTTGCGCTTTTTCTTGGTTTATTACATTATATGACTTGTGGATTTTGGGTTTTCAAAAGGTGTTCTTGAAAATGGAGGGAAAATTGTGGTTTTGGATAAAAAATCTCAACACTTGATGCTTTAGAGGTTTGGAGCTAACGCTTGGGGTTAAGGCTCAATTTTGAAATGTTTTGTTGAAAATGGATAAAAACATTTTGAAATATTTTTATTTGATTTCCATGTTGATGGATTGAATCTTTTTTATACCTGTGCTGTATAAACTATTTTATGGGTTTTGCGTAGTTAAGCTACAGTTGGGTTTTTAAATATTTTCTATAGATGTACCGTGACAATGTGTGGTTTTGAGTTGGGCTTCTATCGCTCCTTGGTGGAAGTCCAAAAGCAGCGTAGAGTGGGTTCATTACGGTCCCTTGGGTTAATCCCCGTAAACGTGGTTGGGTTATACTTCGTCCATCCGTCATGAAAATTGATAAAGAAGTCTGTTGCCCTGTGAGTGGCTTTATTGTTATAACTCCGTATAGAACTTGTCATTATCTAGCAGGCCTTAAGTGGTTCAAGACTAGGATAATGGACAGGAGTCTATAGTTGTTACCTTTGTCTGTGTGGCAGAGTCGGTACATAGGATCTCATTTTATCTTTTCTCCTCGGCGGTGTGGCCCGAGTGGAGCATACTTTTTTATTATAACATATCGTTTTATTTTCCTCGATTATGTGTTCCGAGTGGAAAAATAACGTTTTGTTTCCGGTTGTGTGATCTAGGAGAAAAAAGATCATGTTTATTTACAACTTTTCTTTAACTATGGCAGGATATCTGTGAGGATAATATGTATGGTTTTAAAGGGGTGTAAACGTGGGATTTTATGAAGTAAAATCGTTTGAGGCTCGTGTCAATCTGATGAAAAACTTGTGGTTTTGGTTTGGGAAAAAAAATCGCTCTTTGGGTTGAGCCTGTATGCTTGTAATTGCATATCCTTCTTTACAGCTTTATAGTCAGTTTCTATTGGGCTTCGACTCACGGTGTGGGATTTTGCTGTAAAACCCTTTTTAGGTAAGCGTGACCTGGTAGGTTGACCTGGTGGTGCCCGGAGGAGACTAATGACAAGATCCTGTTGTCTTATCTTTGTTAGGTAATTTATACTTTTCTGTATATGTTTCATGTTTAGAGATAACGTGTTGTAAATCAGATGAGATTCTTATGGATGTATGCAAGTTTTAATGTTTTCGAGAGAACCTTGTGTTGGTTGCTATTTTTCGTAGTTTCTTACTACGTTATTCGTTGTTGGGATCAACGGTTTACAAACGGGATTTTCAAATGATTTATGCTTCATTTAAACTCTTGTACTTCGAGAAAGATTTTTAGAATGGCCTAAGCGTCTTTTAAATTGAAAAGATTTTTTTATCCAAAACTTGTATTTGTTTTTAAAGGCTTAGCTCATGGGGCAGTCTCTATAGTCTTTTGGCTACTCTTTTAACTCAAATAAATCCTCAATAGTATGTTTTTACAAAGGTTTTGGCCTTGTTTGGCTCTCTAGTTTTAAATCCCTTTTGTTTGGACGGTTTTGGTGGTTGTTCTATGACTTTTCGCGTGACCCAGAGTTTGGGACGTGATAACTTGGTATCAGTGCTCTGGGTTCGATACCTATGAGCTATGAGAGACGAGGATGCATCACCTTGTGAGAATGTGTGTGTGCTTGGTTGCCTGTGTTTGGAACATGAGCATGTTGATGTCGTGTATATGTGAGCATGGAGGTTGAACCTTAAGATTGCTTAGTATTGCCTTCGGGCGTTTGGACTAACAATCTTGGGAGCCAAGTTAGAAACGCATTTCATGGACGTGATTTCTAACAAAGAATCTAAATAGGTTATCCAAAGTGACCCGTTATTCTTCTCGGTTCTCCTTGGTATCGGTGTTGTGCCTGCATAATCGTTGTGGCTATGTGTTAGCATGATTATGTGGTATATGGTTGAAGTAACATGATAAATCGACCTTAGGTTGTCGTGTTTTATGTTTTCTTTTTATATAATCCCTACACCCTTAGAGGCGACGAGACCGTGGTTTGGGTCTTGGATGTGCGACTCGGTTGCTATCAGTTACAGAGGTACAGTTGTGGATTGAGCGTTGATCGCCTAGTATGTTGTGGAACACATCAGTGAGTTGGGTTCAGCCGTGTGAGGTTGGCCTCGATTGGCAAACCGTTGAGTGTTTGAGCAGGGTTTTGTTCAGGTGTAGTTGAAGCTTGGTTGATGGCTTTGACTTGGGTAACGGGCTTCTCTAGAGAGTAAGATACCAAAAGTGATAGTGGTGTTAAGGATAGCCTCGCGACTAGGGGCGATGGGGTGTTGAAAGCCCTAGATCTTAGTTGTTATGATTGGATTGTGGATAGTGATTATTCCTTTCAAATTTTTGGAGTACGTGGTTTTGGTCGTGTGATGGATTAGGTACGTCATGAGCCATGCTATGTCATGAACCGTGTACTCATGATGGGGTATGAATGGGAACATAATGGACGGAAACGTAGTAATCCTTGGCCAGGTGTATGTTGAGACAGCAGAACATGAGTGGTTCTGGGAATATTCCAATCAGCAGGATATTGATGGTGATCAACAGGATGTTGTAGGTAGTCAGAGTAGTTCTGATGACCTTAGACGTTGTATACCTTCTTGAGGTTTGAGGCATGAGTTACGACTGCGTGGGCTCAAGGATATGGGAATCAGTATGAGTTGTAGTTGTGCTGGGAAGAGCATGGGTTATGGTTGTATGGGAATGTGTAAGGGTTCCTGCGACGAGTATCAGTTCTGTGAGATTCTTACGAGAATGCACGTCTGGGGTTTGGTCGATATCCTAGTGATTAGAAAATCATGTTTGGGAACCATACTGAGTGCAGGTGGTTGGCTTAGTGTTGTGATCGATGTGAGCTTTGACAGCAAAAGTGCATAAGGTGTCTGCATGGTTGTGGGAGTTATCAGTAACTCTAGATGAGAGGTCTCAGGATTGGGTCCCCTTTGTTTGACGCTATGCTTTGGACAGTGGGCTCGAAGTGGTGATGTGATTATGGTTTGCCAAGTAGGAGTTAAGTTGTGTAGCATACGGTCTGAGTGTTGTGATAGGAGTTGGCAGCCGCTGTGTGACTGTAGTCATGTGACCTCGAGGTAGGACTTACAGAGTTCTTAGAGACTAAGTGTTGAGGAGTACTCCCAGTACCCTGAGGTTGGGTTATGGTTTCTTGTTGGCCCTTTTCTTTCCTTTGGATGGAAGGAGGAAGAGAGTTTTCTTGTAGGCGATTGTCTTGTAGACAATTGTCTAGTGCAGGTTGTTTCATCTCAGTTGGATGGAGATGCTAGGTTCTTGGAACAACCTGAGTTGATTGTGTTATGAGACGGTAGAATTTCGGTGAATTTTTACCTGAGTTGTGACCCTTTGAGTTGTGACTCAGGGATTTGTGTTGCCGTGATTGGGTGATTATAAGATGGATTCTTCGTGGCCTCGACGCGTGGTGCGAGACGCTCTACATCTGAACGTCTGTGCGTGTGACCTAGGATCCGATTGCTCCCGTGGTTGGGAACCGTAAAGAATTGCATGATGGGGTTGATATTCTCCCGCGATGGAAGACCATAAAAGAGTACGTGTGAGTGTGGTAAATATGATAGATCGTGGTAACCTCGTTAGTGTGGCTTGTTTGTGTGTTATGGTTGTGTTCCATCTGTTGTTTCTTCTTGCTAAACAAGGGGTTTGGCGTTGAAACGTAGAGTTCTTTGCAGTGATCAGTTGAGGATCATTGGCCGTTGTGTGCGTATGGTTGGTGTCTTGGGTTCGACTATTCTGCTATTGTGGACTCAAGGAATTGATGTATGTGTTCTGCGTTGGAGTTTATGTTAGATGTCAGTCGACCTGTTCGCTTTGCTGGATCACATGGATCACGTTTGATTTGTCAGACGACGGAGATTGTGTTTGATTTGAGGGTTTGCTGAGATGTGTTTCTTGGTATTTCAAATGGGTTAAGTGAGCTTCTCTCTGATGAGCTTCTCTCTAGAGTTTGGTGTTGTGTTGTTGCTTGTGGATCGGCGTCCTGTCAGCTTTAGTGATGGTGATGTTGGCATCGGCAGGGTGGTGATGCGGTATCAAAGTCGGTGGTCATCTGGTAATCGTCAGAACTTGAGTCAAGTTTGTGCGTGGAGTATGTGACTTCATGTAACCGATGTCAGGTTTTGCCGTCATGTGTTTGGACTCGTGGAGATAGTCCTTGATGTGCATTGTGAGGTGTGATTGAGCTGGTATGTGGCAGTGAAAACCAGGGTGCTAGTCTCTATGTCTGGGCGTAGAGAGTGTTTGGGACCAGGCTCCATGGTGGATTGGTTGCGTGTTACGCGATCATCGCTAGGATGGTTTGTGTTCGATGAGAAATATGTTTATAGGTTTTAACCGTTTGAACTGGATCTCGATCCGATGTTTATGGGTGTTTCATAGATGACAGTAGTGTCAGTGGGACTAGCCCTGCGCGCAGTCTATATGGAGGTTGATTCTTCGTGACGTGTTTTTCTGGTGTGGCAACAATTTTGAGGGTTTTAGTTGTTGGGATATTTTTGCTGTTATACAGTGTTGCTGAGTTTGCATCAAAAATTATTGATGGTTGATGAGCTGGTGTTAGCTTAAGTTTCAGTGTTGAATTTCAAGAACGAAATTCCATTAAGAGAGAGAGAGTTGTGAGACCCTAACCCTTTTTAATTTTTGTAACGTTTTAATGTGTTATTTATTATTTTTACAATAGCATGTTTATGTACGTTTCATGCGTGCTCGAGCTTATAAATGCATGTTGGGTTGGTTATTGGGACCGTTTGGAGTTGTGGTGTGAGATTTTAAAAAAAAAGATATTTTTGTGGCCTATAAATATCTAGCCTTAGATATTTTGGTGGAGATATTTTCTTTTGGAAAGCTTAGAGGTTAAGTTTTCTTTTCCAAACAAAAACCTCTGCTTTCTCTCTAGTTTTCTTGGGGCCCTGGGCTTTGTTTTTGGCAATCGGGTAGCGAATCCATGCTATCGGCACTGAGGGCTACGCATTCATTCGAACGAAATTTTATTTCGACATAGTTCCTTTTTTACGGAGTTCGAGGCGTCATGTTTTTAACTCAACGAGGTCGGATCCTAGACTATCTTATCTTTAAAGGGTGCAACGTGCAATTATATGTGTTTTTACCGTTTAAAAATACATGAAAAGTTGGTTTATGTTTCAAAAAGTTGGATTTTGGTTCAAAATCGCTTTTGGGTTGATTTCGGTTGGAGGAAAAGGGTTTTGAGGCTTTCCTTTGGGTGTATCTTGGTTGTTTTGGGTTTGTGTATGCCCATGGGTTGTAGAGGGAGTGTTTGGTTGGTTTAATTTGGAGTTGAGAAATTGTTTCAGTAGCTTGGGTTTGTTATCCACCATCGCCTGTAACTTATTCTGAAATTTGAGAATTTTGCATTTTTGTGTCAACACCATTTTTTATTTGTGTGGACACAATTTCTTTTTGTGGTGTTGAGCACGCTTCAGTGGCTATTACGTTGAACACTCTATTCTTTTGTGTCGACACCAATTTCTGTTTATGTCGACACCATTTGTTGTTAGTGTCGACATATTTTCTGTTTCTGTCGACACAATTTTCTTCCGTTGGTGTTGAGTATTCTGTTGTTGTTTGTGTCGACACCTTTTTTCGTTTGTGTCGACACCTCCGCTGTTTGTGTCGACACATTTTTTGTTGGTGTCGACCCTTTTTTTCCTTGTGTGAGAAGAAGAGTTTTGAGATTGGGGTGAGTTCTAAGAGCCCTTGCTTTACTAGAATGTGAATGTCATATTTTCCTATTTATACCATGTTTGTTTCGATAAAAGAATGTTTTGCACTTTTTCATGGTTTATTACATTATATGACTTGTGGAAGTTGGGTTTTCAAATGGTGTTCTTGAAAACGGGGAAAAATGGTGGTTTTTGAAAAAAAATCTCAAGACTTGGTGTTTTGGAGGTTTGGAGCTAACCTTTGGGGTTGAGGCTCAGTTTTGAAACATTTTGTTGAAAACGGAAAAAAATATTTTGAAATATTTTTGTTTGATCTCCATGTTGATGGATTGGATCTCTTTTACACGTATGTTGTATAAACTATTTTATGGGTTTTGCGTAGTTAAGCTACGGTTGGATTTTTAAATGTTTTTCATAGATGTACCGTGACAGTGTGTGGTTTTGAGTTGGGCTTCTATCGCTCCTTGGTGGAAGTCCAAAAACGTGCGCAAAGTGGGTTTGCTACGGTCTCTCGGGTTAATCCCCGTAAACGTAGTTTGGTTATGCTTCGCCCATCGGTCATGAAAATTCGTAAAGAAGTCTGTTGCCCTGTGAGTGGCTTTATTGTTGTAACTCCATATAGAACTTGTCATTATCTAGCAGGTCTTCAGTGGTTCAGGACTAAGATAATGGATAGGTATCTATAGTTGTTACCTTTGTCTATGTGGCAGAGTCGGTACATAGGATCTCATTTTATCTTTTCTCCTCGGTGGTTTGGCCCGAGTGGAGCATACTGTTTTATTACAGCTTATCGTTTTATTTTTCTCGGTTGTGTGTTCCGAGTGGAAAAATAATATTTTGTTTCCGATTGTGTGATCCGGGTGAAAAAAATCATGTTTATTTACAGCATTTCCTTTAACTGTGGCATGATATCTGTGAGGATGATATGCATGGTTTTAAAGAGGTGGAAATGTGGGATTTTATGAAATAAAACCGTTTGAGGCTCGTGTCAGCCAAATGGAAAACTTGTGGTTTTGGTTTAGGAAAACTTTTTTTTGGCTCTTGTGGTTGAGCCTATATGCTTGTGATTGCATATCCTGCTTTACAGCTTTATAGTCTGTTTCTATTGGGTTTTAGCTCACAGTGTGGGATTTTGCTGTAAAACCTTTTTCAGGTAAGCGTGATATGGTAGGTTGACCTGGTGGTGCCTGGAGGAGGCTGATGACAAGAACATGTTATCTTCTCTTTGTTAGGTAATTTATACCTTTTTGTATATGTTTCATGTTTAGAGATAATATGTTGTAAATCATATGAGATTCTTATGGATGTATGCATATTTTAATGCTTTCGACAGAACCTTGAGTTGGTTGCTATTTTTCGTAGTTTCTTACTACGTTTTTTGTTGTTAGGATCAACGATTTACAAACGGGATTTTTAAATGATTTATGTTTCATTTAAACTCCTGTGCTTCGAGGAAGATTTTTGGAACAACCTAAGCTTCTTTTAAAATGAAAAGATTTTCCTATCCAAAACTTGTATTTGATTTTAAAGGCTTAGCTTATGGGACTGTCTCTGTAGTCTTTTGGCTACTCTTTTAACTCAAATAAATAAATGGTAGTACGTTTTTACAAACGTTTTAGCCTTGTTTGGCTCTCTGGTTTTAAATCTCTTTTGTTTGGGCGATTTTGGTGGTTGTTCTGTGGCTTTTCGCGTGACCCAGAGTTTGGGGCGTGACACTAATATTCGTACATCACGCTTTATTTATAATCTATCTTTTGGGTTCATTTCCTCTTATTATCGCTCAACAACCTAAGTTTAACACAAACACAATATTGAGTCTCTCAAATGATTAACTTCATTCTACCATAACTAAATTTCATACTCACCCCACAAGAATTTATCGTCAATCATTCTTCAAACCACGTGTTAAACACAACACTAACTTGGTTCAACTCACCAAATTAACTCTATAGTCATATCGTCAACACGTCACAAGCATGCTAAAGATTTTTGAGATTTTACTAACCTCATAAGCCTGCATACTTTCGCCACAACCGAGAAAAATAGATAAAACATGATAACATCAACATCCCAATCAAATCAATGTCACACAATCACAATCTCCAATAGTTATAAAGCTCTAGTACAAAAATCAAAAAGAAAGAAACATCTCACCCCGTATGCATACTTTTCCCATCCCCCAGTTCTTACGTGTAATTTTATCACAGAAAACTCCAAATAACGCATATCATTTCAAATAACCCATAAGTAGGTGCAAACCCAATAGTTTGATTCAATGCTCACACAACATCACGAATTTAGGGGGAGAAAAAGGGAAGGAAAAAAAAAACCCTTCATGAAGAACAATAGGAAGTTATTTGTTCTTACCTTTCACAAAGATAAAACATGACATCATGAATGGATGCAGCAGTGTCATACAATTTCTTCAACTCAAGTTCCATCATCTAACAAGACAAGAATTACAAAGGCAAATCTTACTTACATACATCGCAAAACTCAAAGAAAAACAGAAAGCAACTTCGACCAAAAAAGGAAATTTTCTAC